>QANZ01056301.1:179101-189151 GCA_003254925.1 Chamaecrista fasciculata | reverse complement strand
GTACCATGTGGTTTGACCCTATTTCACTTTGTTGCCCTGTGGTTTGAAACTTGATACTTTGGTACCCTGTGGTATTCTCCATTAACACTTTGGTACCCTTTGAAGCTATTTTGTAATTTTAACCGTAACAAAATTTTCAAAAATTACATATTGCCCCCAAAATTTTTTCGAAAAATTACAAATAGGTCCTTGGATACATATTATCTAGGGACTAAAATGAAAACTTTAAAAAAAATTTGGGGTCAATATGTAATTTTTGCAAAATTTATTATGGTTAAAATTACAAAATAGCTCCAAAGGGTACCAAAGTGTTAATGGAGAATACAATAGGGTACCAAAGTGTCAGATTTCAAACCACATGGTACCAAAGTGAAATAAGGTCAAACCACAAGGTACCAAAGTGTAATTTAACCTTCTTTTTCTTTTCACTTATTATATTATCTACTCCCTCACTATCTATGAGTAGGGTATGAATATAGTACCAAGCTCATTATTACTCATCTTCACTCATGATATTAGATTGTGACCCTTGAGACAAAAATTATAGAGTGAACTAATAGTTTGATTCTTAAAAGATTGTTGAGTTGATAATTCGGCTCCTAAAATATTAAAATACACATTTAGTTATTGACATATTAAAATGGTATGTTTTTTAGTCTCTAAAATATTAAAATAATATAATATTTAATCTATAAAAAAACTAATAAATATATTATTTTCATTTTTCAAAGACTAAACTCTGCATTTGAATATTATCAATGACTCAATTGTGAGTTCAGTACCTATTTATCAAATAAAGACCAAATTATTAGCTTCGTCAAAATTCTAAATACTCATTGAATATGAGTATTATCATCACCATCCTTGGCTTGTTTGACTAGGAGGCCATGTACGTACAGCTGACTGATCAATATATCGGAATTATATATATAGGTTGAGAAATTAAAGTTGAAACTGAACCCGTTAAATTGGTGCAGGTTAATTAAACGAACAGATGCGATTAATGTGACGCACTTTGATTGAGAGTTTAATAAATCATAATAATTTACAGAATGATGGAAGGAGGTAGTAGAATCTGTGAATTAAGAAGAAAGAATCCATTGGTGACAGGTTGGATCAGAATTTTGTTGAGTTCTCACTTCAGACTAGCTTTAACTTGATACCCTTTGAATTTTCAAGAATATATTTGGCCACTAGACGGAATTATGCTCAACATAAACAATTTTATCATCGACATAATGAAGTCATTGATTACTTAATTAATTATATCTAATACAAGCTTAATCATGCATATATGTAGAATTTAATTTGATTACTAAGATACTATGGAATCACTAGCTAGAAATTTCGGTGTGCAAATTAAACAATTTTTCTTGTTTAATTTTTATCTTTCTTCTTTTGCAATGAGTGAGTTGTAAAGTGTCACTACTCATCAATGCAGAGAATATATGCCATTATAGATCATCTCCATTTATAGAATAAAGAAAGAAGGAGCTAACCGAAAGAGAATGTAAAAACGGAGAGAACAAAGGCTTTTTGCGTAATGACTTGACAGATGGCACTCAGAACCATTATTAACTATAGCTATATATACATATTGAAACAAAAATATTCTAAAAAAAAAAACTTTAATATTATATCATATTTTACCAAAACTTAATTTTGTTTTGAAATAAAAATATAAATTTAAAAATAACTTAGAATTACTCATTTTGTTTTCCTTCCTTTATAATTTTATCTTGCCTCCTTATTTAATTTATTCACATAAAGGGTAGTTTAATTTTAACGTAAATTACACAAAAAGCTCCTGTAGTTTGACCCATTTTCAGATAGGGTCCATGTGGTTTATTAAAAAGTATCAGATAGAGTCCATGTGGTTTGCTTTGTTAACAAAAAGGGTCCTGAGGTATATTTCTGTCCAAAATTTGACAGAAATTTTGGTTAAAATGCTATTTTAAGACCCTAACTATTAAATTTTATGTGTTTGACTTCCTATTTGTACGAGAGGACTCTGACAAAAAAAAGAAAAATTTTGTAGTAATAAATGACATTTCAGTATTTCACCCTTTACTTTCTCTCCCTCTCTCTCTCTCTCTCTCTCTCTCTCAAACGACGACGTATCGGAGACGAAGTTCATGTTCCCATATCCAAACCCCAATGCAACGTCGTTGTTTGACGACATCAAGCTCGTTAGGTTCCCTATCTCCTAGAAAATCCCAGACTCTCCTCCTTCCATCGTCGTCACGCACGCTTCAAAATTAGGGTTCGAAATGGGATGGACTAATAAATTAGACTCTTGCAAACCACCCGGTAAGTTCTTCGACGACGACGGTGCTGATACCACTTCGGCGGCGAGATTGGAGCTCCCTTTGTTGGAATTAGAGTTCAACGTTTTCGAATCTCTCTCTCCGGCTGCGGTGACGTTGTCGAGGGAGTGAGGACGGTGATGACGATGGAAACGACGAAGGAATTGTCTGAGGAGGAGGTTTTGGTCTTAGAGCGTTTGGGGACGTTGCGGAGGACGCCGCCTTTGGTCCAATATCTCTGGCAACTTTTGCAGAAATAGCGAGGCTGGAAGAGGTTGTAGTTGTAGAGAGAGGGAGAAGTTGTTTTTTGGTTATATATATATATATATATAGAGAGAGAGAGAGAGAGAGTGAGAGAGTGAAGGGTGAAATATCATTTATTACCACGAAACTTTTTTTTTTTTTTGCGTCAAAGTTCTCTCATACAAATAGGGAGTCAAATGCATAAAAATTAATAGTTAGACTTTTAAAATAGTATTTTAGCCAAAATTTCCGTCAAATTTTGGACAAAAATATACCTCATAACTCTTTTTGTTAACGGAACAAAACCACATAAACCCAATCTAAAAATGAGTCAAACCAGATGGCTTTTAGTGTAATTTACCTTTAATTTTAAGCCTTTAATCTTAATATTTTATCACGTTTTAATTACAATCTCAAGAATGCATGACGCGCATATTGCATAAACAGGGTTTGCATGATGTTTTAGTCTCAGGCAAACAGTAAGATGTATTGACAATGATAACTGCACCATTATAATTCAATTTATTATATTCATAATATAATATCTTAATCTTAATTGATGTGGTTGAAAATATGATGAAATAAAGTTTCACCTAAAAAACCTTCATACTGAATCAAATATTTTAGAACTAAAATATAATATTCTTGTATTTTCATTTTATCATACTTAAAATATGCCAAAAGCATATTAATATGTTAATTTGATTCTTAAAATAAAACTATATGTGTAAATATATACCATAAAAACTTGAATATTTGAATTAGCCCAAAATCTTATTTTGATCCCTAATATTCATCTCAAATTCTATCTTCCTCCCTAATATTTTTTTTCTATTATGTTTTGGTCATTAGTGTTTTTCAAAAGTTTTGTTTTGGTTTATAACTACTAAATGTGGTTATATATCTCATGTTCAAGTTCAAATACGACGAAATCAAAGCTACGTGTTATTCTTGACGAGTTTTTTCTTTACGTAGTCAGGGTCGTCGACATATAAAGTCAAATTGGACATAAAATTGAGCCAAAAGGTGGACACTCATTCATGAAATTGATCACATCTCTCTCATTTAAGAGAAAATAATACAAAATTGAAGTTACATGCTACTCTTGATGAGTTCTTTCTCTACTTAGTTGGGGTCGTCGATAAACGAGGTCCAATAGTTCTCCAAAAGCTGGTATTGGTGTTTCGACTAAACCAATTTTCAAAGTAATATTTGATTTCATTTGTCAATTAATGACCTTAACTGGGTTGAGAAAAAACTCATCAAGAGTAATTCGTAGTTTCGATTTTGTCACATTTCTACTTGAAACGAGATAAATAAAACCAACTTCATGAAATGAGCGACTCACTTTTAGCTCGAGTTAACCTTGTTTGTCAATGGTTTCAATTAGGTAAAGAAATAACTCATCATGAGTAGCTTGTATGTATATATCTATGATTTTGTTGCATTCGAACTTGAAATGAGATATATATGATTATATTCAATAGTTAGGGGCCAATAGTAAAACTTACTAAGGAACAAAACAAAACTTTTAAAAAACATTAAGAACCAAAATATAATAGAACAAATATTAAAGACCATAATAGTGTTTAAAATAAATATTAAGGATCAAAATGAGGTTTTGACCTTTGAATTATCTTTTGAGTTCATGTATGATCATTTAAAAAAATGTTTATGTTTATTTTAAAATAAAATGATAAATTTTGATGTAAATTAATGATAAAAATAAAGTTTTTTAAAAAATTATTTTTCATGAAATGTATACATGATTGTGATGTTTTTTAACCCTTTTTTTTTTAACTTTGACACAAATTAAAAACAAATAAATAAAGGATATCCCTTCCATTCCATCACATCATGCATCCTTTAAGTTGATAAATAATGTCATATCTTCAGGATTCTGAAGGATATATAATTTAATTTTACTTCAACTTGTGTTCCAGAAAAATTCCTTTATCCTCCTTGCCAAGCACATGCTTAAATCAGATCACACTTTGAAAACATGTCAATTCAGATATAAATTAAAGAACACAAAAAAAAGAAATAAAACATTGATAAGATTTGAGGTAAAGCATATACATTATTAATCGCTCGTTAATTAATTAGATACTAGTCTATATTATAGTAGCTATACGAGTCATGAAAGCTTAGACCACTTATTGTGTCACATCAGTATTGATGTGGTACAATATTGAAGGGATATTGTATTCTACTAAAGTACTAATTAAATTACTGATTTGTAAATACAAATTGCTAGAATGCTAGGTGATTAATCAAAGAGATTAGTACATCTCAAAAGCTAGATTTCATGGTTCACATAGATGAGAATCACAAGCACATATATATTTAGATTTTTCGATAGAGAGTGATCGATAACGTGAGCCACTTGTTTAATTTGTTAAAGCTTTGTATTTTAAATTCGTATACCCGCCAGATTGTCCCTTTGTAGTTTTTATTAAGGTCAAAATCTCATTTTAGTCCATAATATTTACTCAAGATTTTGTTTTCATCCCTAATTTTTTTTGTTCTGTTTTGGTCCCTAATATTTATTAACAGGTTCAACTATTGGTTTCTAAATACTAAACAATATAGTCATATTTCTTTCATTTAATTTCAAGTCTAAATGTGACGAAATCGAAACTATATGCTCTTAATGACTAGACAATATGGTCATATATATCTCTCTCATTTCATACTCGAATGTAATAAAGTCAAAATTTTGGGTTACCTTTGACAAGTTTTTTTTCTTTGTTGTTGGGGGTGGCAAATAAGGTCAAACTATACTCTAAAAGTGGGTGTGGT
This sequence comes from Chamaecrista fasciculata, assembly GCA_003254925.1. Lineage (NCBI taxonomy): Eukaryota > Viridiplantae > Streptophyta > Magnoliopsida > Fabales > Fabaceae > Chamaecrista > Chamaecrista fasciculata. The sequence continues at coordinate 183,800 of QANZ01056301.1, read as the reverse complement.
AAAAGAATACCAATACTAAATTTAGGAGTACTATTTGACCTCATTTTTCGATAGCTCAAATTGGATAGAAAAAGAATTTATTACAAGTAATTCATAGCTCTAATTTTGATGCACTTAAACTTGAAATTAGATAGATATAACCAACTTATTGAAATAAGAGGTCTACTTTCAAGCCTGATTTACCTTTGTTTGCTGACAGCCCCAATAAGGAAAAAAAACTCATCAAAAGTAAACTATAACTTCAATTTCGTCGCATTCAAACTTAAAATAAAAGAGATATGACTATATTGATCAGTATTTAAATACCAAAATAAAATTGTTGGAAAATATTAAGGATTGAGACAGAACAACAAAAATATTAATAACCAAAACAGAATTTGAGATCAATATTATGGGCCAAAATGAGATTTTGACCTTTTTATTAAAAAGGTGATGTAAGTGATAATGATCACTCATTAATTAACCTCCCCGAGAAAGAAGATCCTAAGTATGTCGTCTTTGCATTTCTTTAATTATTTGTCTTTATTATGATTTTAAATTAATTATGCTGTTCAGTTGTTTAATTGTTTAAGCTTTATAGGTTGAAAGAAGTCAACTGCCGATTAAGGTAGTTAAAGTTAAATGAATTTTAAACACAACCGTCCAACTTGTTTTATGGCAAAAGGTTCTAATTATCAGCCATAAAGATATTATTAATTGTTTTTTTAAATAAAACATTGAGTCATTTTAGAGTTAGAAAATAATATAAATGAAAACTCTTATTAAATACATCTTTAATAACTACTTTAATTTATTAGTAATATTTTAATTAATAATTACATTTTATTAGTATAATATATGTAATTTGCGATTTATCAAAAAATTGATAAATTTCAATTAATAAGTATAATAAAATATTATTCCCTTTGAAAACTGAAACAAGTTAGTGTGAGCTAGGTGTTACTTTTACTCAGTTTCTATCTTCAAAATATTTTAATACTTTCTTAACCACTATTATGACAAAAGATAAGGGTATCAATGTATCATCATCTAAATGTAATTACAAAGAATTGTGAGATCTATATTTATTCTTGGATTAAAATGTATTATCTTATTTGCATGTTGTTCAAATTCAATAATATTACATAATGGAACATTAATAAATCATTATCGTTAAAGTTATAAAATAAATCAATGCAGACATTAGTTTTAGTTTAGAATGAATTGCATTGAATTGATTTAAAGTTTGATTTAAGGGTAAATTACACTTTGGTATCATGTTCTTTCAAAAGTGACACTTTGGTATCTTTTTCTTTCAAAAGTGATACTTTGATACCTTATTTTTTCAAGAATATCATTTTGGTACACTGTTATTTCAAAATGACATTTTGTTATCCTGTTCTTTGGACCAATTTCACTTTAGTACCCTTTCTTTTACTATTTATTACTCTATTCTATCTTTTTTAGAGTATCAAAGTGAAATTGGTCCAAAGAACATGGTACTAAAATGTCACATTTAAAAGAACAGGGTACCAAAATGACATTTTTGAAAGAACAGAATACCAAAGTGTCACTTTTAAAAGAACAGTGTCCAAAGTGAAATTGGTCCATAGAACATGATACCAAAGTGTAATTTATCCTTGATTTAATCATAGGGAAAAAAAAATATAAATACAACTCTCCTGGTTGTCTATATATGTATATGGACTATTTGCAAATAGTTCATCAATTTCTTAAACTTGACAATAATAGTTCCCTCTGACTATGGTTAGAATAGTCCCATAAAATTATCAAACTCAACAATTATCCTCTTTTAACTATGATTTATTTATAAATACTCTATCAAACTATAAAATTTAGCAAATATATAATCCCATATTGAACTTTCACAATACTTTATTAACACTAGCTTTACACATAATTTCATATGTATACATATATATATATATATATTTGATTAGTTTTAAAATCTATCTCATCTACTTAGAAAAGCCTTGAAAAAGTTAATTCAAATAGATTCTATTCAGTAGGACTCCCATGTGGAGCCTCGTTAGAATCTGAAGCATACAGAGAGACTTGTAGCCGTTTGCAACCGTGTATTTTGAGTAAAATTATAAAAAATTACATAATTTTTTTCCCATGATTTACTGAAACTTTTTTTTTTATTATTTGAAGTAGATAATGAGCGTAGTGGAGGGTCCGGAAGTGGATCCCACGCGCCACCAAATGATTAGTGAGGTGGAGATGCGCGTGAGGATTGTCGAGAGCTAATCAGTGCAAAATATTTGCAAAACGACACCAAAGTTTTGCTCCACTGCAAAATAGGAGTGCGTGCCACGTGTCGACTTCCTAACTCCATTTGCTAACTCGCAAAACGACACCTTCCCACCACCACCTCCAAATTGCACTTATTCGTCGTTTTGCTTTCCTTTTTTTATTTTTTATTTTTATTTTTATTGTTTTTCCTCTTTGATTTGGATGATGATGATGATATATGGGTTGGGCGATCACGTAACTTGGGATGATAGGGACACCAATTATTTCATCGCTTTGGTAATTTCCATTTTTCATGAAACAATATATTCGATATTGCTGAAAGGTCCCTCTCTCTGTGCAATATGGAAAATGATCAAATAAAACGCTATCCCAACACACAGTTCTAGCTACATTATTTACTATTTAGGGAAACCATAACAAACACAATTCGATATCTTATGTATATATATATAATTATATATCTATCCGATTATATATTTTTCAAAATATTTTTCACAGTCGGTCAAAAATAGATATATTTTATTTATTTTATAAATTAAGGGTATCTCATTGTTAGTAATATTGACTAATCCTTTCTAGTCTTCAAGTTAAGGGTAAACAAGTGGTCACATAATATTTTTTATATTTAAAGATGAGATTCAAACTCTCACCATTTGGTTAAGAGACCAAATGAGAAATCATTAAACCACACTCATATATGTTTTATCATATTAATACATATAATAAAATAAAATCATTCCCTCTAATTTTACTTTCCCACAAAATCTGTTACTATAATGTAAATTTAAAAATTAATTAAAATAAAATCAACTCTTCCAATGATCATGACATAATTTTATATATATATTATGAAATTTTAACTTTAAATTATTTTAAACTTTATATAAGGAGGCAGGAGCAAACAAATTGTCCCTAATTATATGTCAATAAAGATTGACCCAATTGGTAAAGAATTGACTCATAATTCATAAGATCGTGAATTAAATTCTCACTGTCGATATGAGAACTTTGTTAATAGACGATCTATAAATACCTCTCTAAATGCTCATAGAGTGTCGAGGCCTGTTATTGACATTTATCCATAAAATTACGAATTGAAAAATATACATAATGCGACTTTCTAAATTCTGGCAACTTCTCAAGTTCATTCAAAAATTCGAGTCTTCATATTAAATAACTTCTCACGTCAAAATGCACGCACTTTCAATGTTCAAGATTTCATATTATATAAATACTAGTTTTAAAGCAAATTTTATCCATTTTTTAATTGAAAATCATTAAATAATAAAATTAATTCCAATAATTTCTGATTTTATTTTATGATTTTAGTTTTTGCACGTAGATTAATTATTATTTATAATTTTTTTTATTATATGATGCAACTATGTGTTTTGATGTCTACTTTTTTTTCACGTTCCCAATACATATTTTATGTTTACATGAACGTTAATTACGTGTATATTTGTGTGTCCTTGATGAAGTGCTGGAAGCCTGGAATATGTAAAGTGTTAACTCAGATCAAAATTTGCAGGTAGAACATGTAATAAATAAGACAAGGTGAAACTCTTGAAATACTATTTTGATAATTAATGAAGTCAACAAGAGAGTCAAGAAATAAAAAATCACAAAATATGATTAAAAGAAACTTTACATGTTTTAATAGAAGATGATCATTTGGCCAAAAAAATAATAGAAGATGATGATCAAATCTAAAAGTTTCAGTGAAAATATAAAATGAATACAGACAACGAATTACATGTTCTGATAAGTTGTCAGGTAATTAAGTAAAGAAACTAATATAGTAAAAGAAAAAAAATTAGGTAAAATTCTTTATATTTTTATTATAAAATTTATCAAATCACAAGTTTAATTTATATATTTTTTAATGTTTGGTCAAATAAAAATATATATTTAATATCTTTTTGTATATCTAAAATTAATGCCACGTGTTAAATATTTATTAGAGAACTTTATAATAAAGATATACAAAACTTTACTTAAATTTTATTTTGTATAAAATATATAAGCTTGAAATATATTAAAAATATGTTATTTAAGAATACAGCATATAAGTTTGAGATTTTTTGTGTCGTCACCAAAGGTCTTCATGTGATGACTTTTTGGGTTTTGGTGTCAATAATTGTCGCCACCGAAAGCCTTATTTATGTTTTGTAGTGTAAATTTTCACATGCTTGAGAAATTTAAATTTCCATTTTGTTTTTAGGGTAAATTGCAATTTGGTACCCTGTGGTTAGGGGCGGTTCCCCTTTGGTACCTTGAAAGAAAAATTTTTGCATTGTGGTACCCCGTGGTTTACTCCGTTAGCGATTTGGTACCCTGAGGTTTTTTTCTGTTAGGATTTAACGGCAAATGTTAGTTAAAATGTCAAAAATCTCCCAAAAAGTCTTCTCTTATGCGTTTAAGTCCTTTCCCTTTACTAAAA
>QANZ01056301.1:153261-179010 GCA_003254925.1 Chamaecrista fasciculata | reverse complement strand
AGAATATATATATATATATACTTTATCTAAGAAAACGTATCAATGAGAGCAATCATATAATTTTTTCAAGAAATTAAAAAAAAGATAAAATCATTTAAACAAAATCACTAAAATAAAAAGAGTAATTCTATAGAGAGGTGGATAGTTTAAATTATCCAATTGTTATGAATTTAACTTTTTTAGTTTTAAAATTTTGTATAATTTTTCTTAATTTATAAAAAAAATTTAAAATTAAAAAAGTTAAATCCAACTATTAAAAATTTGATAGCTTAACTTTTTAAAGTGTCAACCAAATAAAAAATCTCACTAGTATTTTATTTTGTATTATTAACCGCAATTAAGTTAATTTACTCAATTTTAGGCACTTGTTTTCCAATAGATATAAAATAACCGTAGTATTTGAGAATAGTAAATAACCAGAAGCTTTGAGATCATTCTTTCATTGTACACTGAATATTATAGACTAACTTCAGTGGATTATATCACTTGTTTTCCAATTAAGTTATTATATACAATATAATATGTGATAATTACTACATGAATAAGTTTTCAACTTCCAAAGGGTCTATACACACAACAATTTTATTTTAACAAGATTATATTCCCTAGGTTTAGGTAATATTGATTATATCTTTTCCATATATAAGGTTTCTTAATACATATTTGACACGTGATAATAATTTTATAAATGATCAATTATGATATAAAGAAAATATTAAATATACATTTTTATTTGACTAACCATAAAATAAAGAGAATATAAATCAAGCTTATAATTAGAAAAGTTTTATAGCAAGTTAGTATATAATAAGAGATTTTACCTAAATTTTTTCTTTTATATATAAAGCCCAAGACTTAGGTTTCAAAAAACTTGTTTACTATAAACTTTTATATACCGATAAAGATGAGGTTGGAGACAAATTTTCCATAGAACAAAACTTGGTGTATAACCTGCAAGTATTTACTAATAATAGTTAACAAAACTTAACCAGGATAGATACTTCATACTTTCTTGTTTATTAAAAACATTAACAAAAACTCTAAAAATTTCCTTACAGTATGTAATATTTTGTTCTTATGTAACTTTTATTTTCTCTTTATTTCATTCCTCTATTGTTTTTTTTCAAGGTAATTAACCTTGGTAACACTGAAGTACTAGGCATAAGCAAATTAAAAGCTGCCTACATGCTACCCTATTACCATTACTTTTAATTTTTCTTACCAGTAACATGCACAATGAACAGTACTAGAGCAGTCAGTAAGTGAGAACTCAGAAAGCAAGATCAATCTTGATCCCTCCCATTTATTTCAAATCATATTGGATTAACTCCCTAACTTTGACAATTCTCAAGTAATTAATTAAACTCTAAACAAAATAGGTATTCAGGAGATTCATATGGTACCGTACCCTATGTGATTAATTACTGTCTACAGTATTAATCACTTTACATTCTATAAATAAAACTTTGATCCTAGTAGTAATTAGATCCATCACTTTGCCCCTCTCAGCTATCAAGGGCCATTCATGGTGAAAAATTAAAAAAAATAATATGATGATTCCACAATTAAAAGCATCTCTTTCAACATCTTTGCCCTGCCTAGATGATTCCATATACTGTGCATGCATGTTTACATGGGAAACAGAAGAATTTGGTCATATATGCCATGAGATTATGTGAAATGTTATTTTATTTTAATTTATTCATACGTGTAATGGTTTTGATCCAGAGAACTTTGAGCTCTTATTAACTAAAATATGAGAAAAATTACATTTTAATCATTGTCAGATATAATGATTTATAATTTAATTTTTCAAAAATGATTACTGTTAAATTAATCCTTAAAAGATAAATGAAATTTTTTGCTATGTCATCCTTATACTCAAATTTTATTTATAATTTAATAGTTCATTTAAGAGAATGTTAACTTAATTAAGAAAAAAGAAAAAAGACTAAAGTGCTCTATAAATTACTATCCTTTTATATAAATCAAAATTCAAATCCGTCTTTAGAAAATGTAGACCACTAAAATTTTTATTGAAAATCAGTACACAGTTGAGAAAAGCATAGACATGAACAGTTGAACACAGATAAAAAAAATAGGAGACACTACATACAACACAGAAAATATATAATATTTTCAAAAGAAATATCCATATACACACAGTGTCTGATTAATATGATTGCTCACCTCATATTCCAAGTGTTAGCTCCACAATAGTCTTAATAACAAAGACATGGAATTAATTATCATAGTCAAATACCAGAAGTGAACCAACTTATTATTTATTATGAAACAAGATTACAGAATATTTCAAATGATGACTAGTTAATAAACCCCAGCCACCCTATTCCAGAAAAGGTGCTTCTAATATTATTATGATACTAATTATATATATTATTAAGAATCTGATCAGTAATGAAACAGCTTAATAAGTCTCTGATTTAAAAGGAGGACATTCCACCATGAAAATTCACCTATATTCCACAGTATATGGTTCTGTTCAAGGAGGTTCAAATTGATGGTTAATGTGTTCATACTAGATAGATAACATAGGCTTAAGGTAGATATACCCTAGAAATTAATTAACCAAGAGAATCCATACCTTATGGTAGCTATAAGATATAAATATGAAAGTGAGAGAGGAATGAATGAGAATATGAGAAAAAGTTAAGGGTCTTAGTGGAAGTAAAAGAAAAGGAGGGGGGAACAGCCTTAATTATGCATCTATGTACAAAATATAAATTAATACAAGTTGATAATAGAAAATATATATGCGCACTAATTAGGCTCAAATAGCCAATACTCACAAGTCTTCCACACTGAAAAGGTAGACTTCCCCACAGGACCCATTATATGTACACTTTATCTCAGTGCTCTACTAAAAGGAGAAAAAAACAATTTATTTTATGGACAGAAATTGGAATCTGATTGATGGGTTCTGCCTTTAATCATTCCTCTCTTATTCAGCTTAAATAGAGACTAATCTATGGCTTATGAAATCAAAATAAGAATGGTAAAACACATACATAGCTAATTAGCATCTTACTTCCCTTCCCTTTTAACAGAGAATGACGCCATAAAAACAGTCATATCGAATTTTGGAGATATGAATGTTGAAAACAACAGTGCTATAAATCAATATAGCTTGCTAGAGGGAATATATGAATCATTTAGCTACGCAAGGAAAATCACTATTAATTTACACCTTTCCATTTTCTACTAAAATAAGATTTAGACAAGTATATCACCCTATCTCTCTTTGGTAAATCCCACATACCCACCCTTTTATGTGCGTGTGTGTGTTCTTAAATATATTCTTCAATCTTCATCCTCTTGAAGACTTGAACTTATTCTTTCTGTTTAATATTCTAGGAAAGAGAAAAAATTTCCTTGGGAGGCATGAATTTTGTGTACCACTAACATGAGAATATGACAAATATCCAGCAAAATTTGCAAGGCAGAGGGGTGTGTTCATGTGTTCTGAGAATGAGAAATTGATAATATGGAGAAAGTGTTTGATTTTCTTCTTTATTTATTTATTTTTTCCTTCTTTAATGGATGGCTACCACATGCAGAGTAAAGGGAGGGTAGAGAATATATATAGGACACTTTTATGGATTGATTTTGGAGGGTTCTTTAAGTCACTGCTTCACCATAACTATTAAACTAAAGCACATGGAGGAGACAAAATTATGTCCTTGTGTCCTGAAAACGTTATATAGATATGAAAAAAGAGAAGGCTTGTGAAAATAGCCAAATTTCTCATCCATTCATATTTAAAAAGGTGTTTAATTCCATAATAACCATTTAAATTTAGTTGCATTCCTGTAGTGGGAAATGACAAACCAACCACACACATGTTAAGAGCCTGAAGGATTTCCTTTTCTCATTTATCAAGCAATATAGAATAATGCCATCTGTTTGCATCTTAGTTTGTCCCAATAAAGAACTATTTATAACGTAATCAATAATCAAAGAGGTGAAAATTTCACTCATGGAGATGTGCCACTAAAGTAAAATAAAGTATTTCTGCTCATGTTAAATTAAAGGCTTTTATTAGACACAAAACAACAGTTGAAATTGATTTCCAATCTTCTCAAGATTTTATTAACCATGAGTAACATGTTCTGTTCTGGTGTGTTGGCTGGACATTATTTGATAATTAACACAATAATTGCCAGATATGCAAAAGTACTGGGATTTATCATAGTTTACATATCTTGTTGAGATGGTGGAAGAACTGTTATTACTTTTTTGGAAAAAATGCAAATAGTCTCCTTCAACTACAGCCTAATTTCAAATAGCCCCCTTCAACTATGATTTGGCTGTAAATAATCCCTTAAACTATCAAATCTAGCAAATACTATGGTTTAGTTGTAAATACCCTCTAGAACTATAAAATTTAGCAAATTGTCCTTTGAAAATTCACAATTTTGTATTTAATTCTAATTTTACCACAGTTTTCACATCTTATATCTATGTATACATATTTAATTATTTTTAAAATCTTTCTTCTGTGCTAAAAAGTCTTAACAAAAATTAATTTAAAGATGCTAAAATTTAAGAGATTGTGAATATTCAAGTTATTTGCTAAATTTTAAAGTTCAAGGCGTTAATTACAACTAGACCATAATTCACGGAGGGAATTTGCAAAGTTTGATAGTTGAGGAGTTATTTTCAACCAAGTCATAGTTAAAGGGGCTATTTTCTAGGTTAAATGGTTGAGGGGACTATTTGCAATTAAGTCTTGAAGGGGTCTATTTGTATTTTTCCCTACTTTTGTTTAACAGTGCTATAATTTGATAATGAACACAATAGTTGCCAGATATGTAAAAGTACTGAGATTTACCGTAGTTTACACTCAGGTATCAATGTTGAGAAGGTGGAAGAACCATCAGGTAATTCTGAAATCTGCATTATTTAGATATTCAGTGCCATTTATTTGAACATGCCCACAACACTGACAACAGATACCAAGTGTATATATGAAAACCATCTCTGACAGAGAGCTCAAAATAAATATCAAGAAATATTGCAGAATGAGGAATTAAAGAGACCCACTTGCTTAATGAATTTGCATTCAGACAAACAAATGCAGCAAAAACACTATGATTGCCTTGACAGGCAGTACTAGCATTTTTCTTTCTTTAATTTTGCATATCAAATCTACATGCACAAACTTACGGATATAATGGGTATATCACTATTGACAAAATAACAAATTTACAAAAACTCATCCAATATCACTACAAATCCAAATAAATGCCGCAAAAAACACTATGATTGCTATGGCAGGCAGGCAGTACTAGCATTTCCTTTATTTCGTTTTGCATATCAAATCCTCATGCACAAACATATACGGATATAATGGTCAAATCACTGTTAACAAAATTAGAACAGAATATATCTAATATCACAATAAAGCCAAAACATGATACAACCCCAATGTCTTCTCACTTTTTTGTTTTTGCGGACTGCTAGATTTACTGCCTCATTTGATTGTAAAAAATCCACAGAGGAAGGAAATTTGAAATTTTACTATAGAAGTGGAGGTTGTTGGCTTTGCCTATTCGTTGAGTTGCTGTTTTGTTTCTTTCATCTGCATGATGTAAGACTGTTCATAGTTCACTCAATAATAGTGCATAAATGATGTTCTTTCTATTAACTTGGGCAGGGCTAGCATGCCCACTGGAAATTTTCTGAATCTGAAAGCAGCTGAGAAAAATATTCAAAAGCTAATCAAGAGTACCACTCAGTGTGTGGATCAACTGGTTGAGGGTTGGTTTAACTTAACCAAAGGTCTTGGGTTTGAGATTTGAGAATACATTTGCGTTAAATATTTCGTGGGAATACTTTGTTGCCCTTGTAATCCTATCCAACTTCAATAGGATTAGTTTTCGTCTGCACCGTTAAAACAGATAGACAAGAGATACTTATGGTTCATACAAAAAAAACTGATTAAGAGTGAACAGGATGCTAATCAAGGCAAACCGAGCAAAGCAATTATAGTAAAGCAACACCCCCCTCCCCCCATCCAAAAAAAAAAAGTAAGAAGATCTCTTTGAGTAGACGGCTCAGAATTTCTAAAATGTTTTTTGGGTGATCTTGGTTGTGTTAGAATAATATGAGATAAAAAGATGGTGGTATCCCACCATTCATTCAAGAGAGAGGCCTAAATAGGGACCGTGGCAAATAGTGAACATCCTACCCTGTCAACCGCTACTATATATATATGTGTTCCTCACAAGACCTTGGGAAAATCAAGTTAAAAGGGACTTCTTAACATCTCTCTCTCTACCCCAGTCGCCACCATCATTCATCACCAATATCACCAAAAGACTGCAAATTTCTCACCCTCTTTATCCATGCCTCAAAACTCCATAGCACCAAAACCAGAATACCCCAAAAGTAGTAACTGTGAAGAAGAAGGTCCTAAAGAGATGACAGAGCCCCATAACTCAATTGTTCTAGCCTACCCCATACAAACCAATGAACAGTCTCTACCAAAACTGAATTTGTATCCAATAACTTTGAAGGTATCATATATACTTGCATTGGTTTTTATAGCAGCACCATGAATATCCATCCATATCAGTTTATCTGATATAATTGTGCTAATTCTTTTTTTGCAGTTTGAGGAACTGGTATACAAAGTAAAACTAGAGCAGAAAGGACTTTGTTGTGGAAGTACATGGAGTAATTCCAGAGAGAAGACCATATTGAATGGAATTACAGGTATGGTATGCCCAGGAGAAATACTGGCTATGCTAGGCCCATCTGGTAGTGGGAAAACCACACTTCTCACGGCTCTAGGAGGCCGTCTCAACGGTAAATTATCCGGGAAGATCACATACAATAATCAGCCCTTCTCAGGTTCTATAAAAAGAAGAACAGGTTTTGTGGCTCAGGATGATGTCCTATACCCTCATCTCACTGTCTTTGAGACTCTAATGTTCACTGCACTTCTAAGGCTGCCAAACAGCTTGACCAAAGATGAGAAAGTTGAGCATGTAGAGCGAGTCATCGCCGAGTTGGGTCTGAATCGGTGCAGGGGAAGCATGATAGGAGGCCCACTTTTCAGAGGAATATCAGGTGGAGAAAAAAAGAGGGTGAGCATAGGTCAGGAGATGCTCATCAATCCAAGCCTTTTGTTGCTTGATGAGCCCACCTCAGGTTTGGATTCTACCACAGCTCAGAGAATCCTAAACACAATCAAACGCCTTGCTAGTGGGGGTAGAACTGTTGTCACCACCATTCACCAACCTTCTAGCAGACTCTATTATATGTTTGATAAGGTGGTCTTGCTCTCTGAAGGCTGCCCCATATATAATGGTCCTGCTTCTACGGCCTTGGAGTACTTCTCTTCCGTTGGTTTTTCCACATCTGTGACTGTCAATCCAGCAGATCTCTTGCTTGATCTTGCCAATGGTAATAATAGACAGTAACTACTGATTTTGGAAATATTGACTTATTACATTTTAGTATAATGAATGATGACATAAAACTGAGGAGGAACCTAAAAGGAAACTAGTGCTAGTGCTCTTTATAATTGCTTTACTCAAATGAATTATGAGAGACCACTTTCTAAACTTTCTGAATGAAAAAAATTACTATAGTGGACTCTACAGGATACTCAGGTTGATTTAGACAAGCCCACATCTTTTATTTATTTACTTATAAAGTGATACTGACAAAGTCCTGAAATTTTTGAAAAATTGCAGGGATTGCCCCGGACTCCAAGCATGCAATTGAACAAAGTGAGAGCGTTGAGCAAGAAAGGAAGCTGGTGCGGGAAGCTCTAATTTCAGCTTATGACAAGAACATAGCAACAAGGTTGAAAGCTGAGCTTTGCAGCTTGAATGTGAACAACTACAATATCACAAAAGATGCTTCTGCAAGTGGGTATTCTATCTTTTAGCCATCTTCTTGAGAATAGAAAACGCTGGCTATGTGTTAGTCTTACTGATTCAAAACACCTCTATTATTACTTAACTCATGCAGGAAATGACATAAAGCCAGAGCAATGGTGCACAAGCTGGTGGTATCAGTTCAAGGTGCTGTTACAAAGGGGCCTGAGGGAGCGAAGGTATGACGCTTTCAACAGGTTGAGAATATTCCAAGTCATAAGTGTCGCTTTTCTTGGCGGCCTCTTGTGGTGGCATACACCAGAATCACACATCGAAGATCGGGTAAGAGACACTTCGAGTTTTCTCTTGTTCAGTTGACGATAAGAACATCAACTGATTCTATGAAAATATATTTTTCATTCACACGTTAGCATCACAGCATTTCATAAAGCCTGTCCTGTATCTCTTAAACTATTCTCCAAAAGCTATGAAAAATGATCTGAAATTGGGTTGTATTTGCAATGCAGGTAGCCCTGCTCTTTTTCTTCTCAGTTTTCTGGGGATTCTACCCTCTCTACAACGCAGTCTTCACATTTCCTCAAGAAAGAAGGATGCTTATCAAGGAAAGGTCATCAGGAATGTACCGCCTTTCGTCCTACTTTCTAGCCAGAACAATAGGAGACTTGCCTCTGGAGCTTGCACTTCCAACTGCATTTGTGTTCATAATCTACTGGATGGGAGGGCTTAATCCTCACCCTGTGACTTTCATCCTTTCCCTTTTTGTGGTTCTTTACAGTGTTCTTGTCTCTCAAAGTCTTGGCTTAGCATTTGGTGCTATCCTCATGGAGGTCAAACAGGCCACTACTCTAGCTTCTGTCACAACCCTCGTGTTTCTCATCGCTGGAGGATACTACATACAACAGATTCCTCCCTTCATAGTGTGGTTCAAGTACTTAAGCTATAGCTACTACTGCTACAAGCTTCTTCTTGGTGTCCAGTACAATGAAGATGATGTTTATGAGTGCTCAAAGGGTGTCTTGTGTAAGGTTGCAGATTTTCCTCCTATAAAATCAATGGGTTTGAATCATCTGTGGGTTGATGTGGCCATTATGGCTATGATGTTGGTGGGTTATCGACTCATTGCATACATTGCATTGCATAGAGTGAGGTAGAGGAGGAGCCAAGTTCTGGTATACAGCTCTCATATACATAGAACGAGAACTAGAAGAGTTTTCCCTTCTTCAGCCGAGGAATAATATTAGAATTTAGAACTTTTGATGCAATTCATGTAATGAAATTTTGATCAACTCTCCTCCTCAGAGTTGAATGTATCAGACTTTCTCTTACAGATGTAGGAAATGCTAACTCTTAAGTTGTGCTTTGTAATAAATTCCTAATTTTTGAACACAACATGATGAGAAGCAAGGAGAAGAACTTGTGCATTTTAATCTGCTGAAAGGTCAAAGATAGCTGCCAGACTATGTTGCATGTGTATGGGTATAGATACAGTTACGGGGTATAACAATTTTGAATTTTCAAAAACTTTAGGGTACAGGTAAGTTACCAATTTTTTTTGGTTCGCCAATCCAGAAAAAATAGTTATAAAATAATAAAGATAAAATTATATAAAAACACATTTTACGGAAAAACATATTATGTTTTATATCAATGAAAAACTATCCAAAAGTACCCACAAAATATGGATACGGGTACATATCAAGTATGGGTACAACATCATTTTTGTTCGTACCCATGCTTCATACCTGCCAGATAACTTCATCTAAGTAATCAATTGTAATTACAAGGATTTGGTTCCAGATCTCCCTGCATAAATTGCCAAATCGTTAGAAGTTTAGAACAACTTAATTGCCACATCTGTTAAAAATTTAGTGTTGCAAAAGGGAATCATTAGTGACTAAGCAAGGAGTAATGCTAATTCAGTGAAAGATATTCAACAGTTTCAGTCAATTTGTCACTTCAAAGCTCAAAAGTATGGTGCCTTTAGGAAGCTATGAAGCATGATCACATCCATTAAATTTATGTCAACTAAATGACATATCACCCAATAATGTAAAGATGATGGTAGGATTAGAACCATATCAAGCTCAGTTAATGCATATCATTAAGGGTCAAAACTGAATTATTGGTAATAGAAAGTGAGTGGATGTCCACATGATCTGAGTACATGTAGTAGGAGACCAATGAAATCGGGTCGATTCTACATGCAACTAAGGAATGACGCTTAAAAGATCCGTGTCACACTCTACTTGAGCATAGTGCTTTATCCACTTGAAATCACTTATAAAGTGAACATAGAAAAGGACTGCATATAAATCTGCATTCATGCAGTAAAGTTTTGCTGGGTTTATTTCATGACTCTTAGTCTCTTATAAGAACAGTAAATCAGTAAAATTGAGTAGATATTGAAAAGGAAACTACAAATTTCGAATTTTTATTATTAAACCAGGGACAATCATTCTAATTTTACAAACTTCAATTCAGAATGATTCCATCAAATGTAGATAATTTTCACTTGGAGTATTAGATAT
The DNA here is from genome assembly GCA_003254925.1 of Chamaecrista fasciculata. Classification (NCBI taxonomy): domain Eukaryota; kingdom Viridiplantae; phylum Streptophyta; class Magnoliopsida; order Fabales; family Fabaceae; genus Chamaecrista; species Chamaecrista fasciculata. Next base: position 168,611 of record QANZ01056301.1, on the reverse strand, counting down.
GGTAACTACTAGCACTAGCACCTATGAATAGAGAGTCCTATGTGCATAATGAAAGCTCTAACTTATCCCCAGCTTCAGTTTTTCTTCTGCACATGAGATGCTCCAGTAACTAACAAAAGTTAATCAGATGAATCTTTTGAAGCATAAGGAAAAAGTCATCACTCATCAGAATGCTTACGTCAAAGAATTAACTGGAAGCCTGGGAGCAAAAACAGATACAGTGGAAGCTGATGACTTTGTGGTCCACTTTGGCATCCACAATGCTTAAGCATCAAAGGTGAAAGAATTGAGAATCCCTTCACATGTCAGTGTTTTGAAACCACGTCTTTATAACTTATTAGCACAGTTCAACTACAATGACCTCGATTCTTTCAAACTCACTTATATCTTCTACAATCTACATACAGTAAAAGCAGTGTCATGATCTCTCTGTACATCTTATGCAAAAAAAGAACAGATTTTTTTCACTTCCCATTTTTGAGTGTTTAAGCACTTTTCCAAACTCAATACTTTTGGACTCGTGGTTATAAAATTTTTCTACACAAATAATCGAAGATGCCCCATGTGGTTGTCACAACTCACAATAGCTTCCTCATCAGACCATTGACCAAAAAAATAAATTGCTGTTTGTTTCAATCAAAACTAAGGAAGACAATTAGTTAGGAAAGAATCATAGATAGCTTGGGTTGTTAAGCAGCATTCAGTTAATGAGGACACAGAACAAAGAATGGGTCAAAAATAAGGAAGAGAAAGATTCGGGATTTGGTTAAGGAACCAGATACGGTGAGGCTCTTGGAGCAAAAAAAGTCGACAGAAAGAAAGAAAAGTCTAGTTCATAGGTAACGGAAATTCCAGAAAGCGTAGGACAAGAAATTCAAAAGGATGCATGCACATGTGAGAAATCGTAGGTTTTGTAGATGGGAACACAATGAAATATGTATTGAGTAAATTACTAAATTGGTCCCTGGATTATTGACTCGCTGCCAGATTAGTCTCCGAATTTAGGAAATTGACAAATAGGTCCCCGAATTTTTCTAACATTTGTCAAATAGGTCCTTCTTTGCATGTTATTCGGAGACGTATTTGACTAACGTTAGAAAAATTCGATGACCTATTTGACTCGTTAGAAAAATTCGGGGACCTATTTGTCAATTTTCTAAATTCAGGGACCAATCTGTCAGCGAGCCAATAATCCAGGGACCAATTTAGTAGTTTACTCAATATGAATTCAAATACGATATATCTTCTTATCTTCTAGTGTCGGCAGTAACATATATAAACCGGAAGTTACAAGAAAGTGAGAAAGGGGATGCATCATTATTCATTGAAATTGAAATATAGTAATATACCCATTTTATGCGTTTTAGCGACGAAGTAGGAAGAGGGGCCTCCGCTATCTTGTGCCATCTGTTTCTTCAATACTGCTTCTTCTTTTTTTTGCTTTTTTGGTAAGAAATGCTGCTTCTTTTTTAAGCTTATAATGTTGACACTTGACACACCATTGGAGAGTAGGATCATTTTTGCTGGATATATCAAATGCTGGCATTTTTTTGTTAAAAAAAAATTATCACAGACTCGGTTTCTTTGGTACTTACAAATTTACTATAGGTATTTGGAATTTTTATATTTCTTATTTTATGATATTTTTTTTATAACTTGTATCATCTCTTATATATACATTATCATAATTTCAACTAATGCCTAGTTCAGGCCAAAAAAGACTAATGCCTAGTTGATTAAAATAATATTTAATTTGCCAATGAGATCATAATATTTAATTTTCTATTCTTTTAAACTTGTATAAATCCTTATTGTAGTTGGAGTGGACGTGTGAGAAAGGTCATACTAGATGTATAACTTCTTTAAAATATGATTAATTTTTATTTAAATTAAAAGTTTCATTGAACAAAAGTAAAATTCTTCCTACCAGAATTAATTCTTATTCTTATCAGTAGAATATAGAATATCTATTGCTCAAACTAAATGTGAATTAATTTATGGATAAATTACACTTTGGTACCATGTAGTTTGGTCATATTTTACTTTGGTACCTTGTAGTTTAAAAAATGAAACTTTGGTATCATGTGGTATTCTCCATTAACACTTTGGTACCTTTTGGAGCTATTTTGTAATTTTAACCATAATAAATTTTGCAAAAATTATACAAATAGGTTCCTCGATACATATTATCTAGGGACTAAAATGAAAACTTTAAAAAAATTGGGGTTAATATGTAATTTTTGCAAAATTTATTATGGTTAAAATTACAAAATAGTTCCAAAGGATACCAAAGTGTTAATGGAGAATACCACAGGGTACCAAAGTGTCATTTTTTAAACCACAAGGTACCAAAGTGAAATATGACCAAACCACAGGGTACCAAAGTGTAATTTACCCTTAATTTATTAATACTTTAAAGAAAATAATGATATCCTAAACTACACAAAAGTCAAAACCATGAATTTTAAAATATAGGATAAATCTTGCAATCAAAAAATGATTTATAATAGATCATAGTTACTTAAAAGTATTTGTAATTTTTTTTTCAAGAAAAATATAATGCTTATGTACAAAAAACTTTGTGTTCATTTCATAATTAGACAGCCCAATGAACCCAATGAATATAATAGATTTATTTCGGCCCATCAAATATTGCACAGTCAGCCATATTGAAAAACTTTGGATTAGAAGTTAGTCGCCCTAACGACACTGCGTTTTATGAAAGTCGCATTTTTGACGGTAAGGATCGGAGAAGACGAAGAAGAAGAGTCGGAAGTAGGAAGAGGAAGAAGGAAAGTAGAAGAAGCATAGAGATAAGGGTTAGGGAATGGAAGGGGAAGAAGGAGGAGGCATACGGCTGAGCAAGAGGTTCTCCGATAAGGATGGTGAGGTTGACTACAAGACCAAGGCCGGCACTGCTTGGAGCCATTCCTATCTCAACCAGAAGCCTTGGCATCCTCTTTCTTACCCTAATCAGCGTCGCAAGTGGATCGCCGAGCAGACCCACGCCCACAAACAACGACGCGCCGATGAGGTCGCCCGTGAGGCATGTCTCTTTCCCTTGATTGCCCTACCTTTCTATTTTCCCCCAATTCCATTGTTAATTAATTATTTCTGGCATTTCCATATTCTGTCTCTTTACAGTATGCTCAGGAGCAGGAGTTCTTTCGCCAGACTGCTGTCATCTCCAAGAAGGAGAAAGAAAAGGTTAGGTTCATCATTCTACCTAAGGATGGATGCTTCATTGATTACTTGATTTTGTTTTCTGGGAATGAATTTAGTTTAGTTTGGTTTTAAAATTGATTGTGACTTGTAGGTGGAGTTGATGCAAGCTGTTAGTTTTATGTATGTTCGCCCTCCTGGGTATAACGCTGAAAGTGCCAAGGCTGCGGAGATTGCTGATGAGAGGAAAAAAGAGGAGCTGACTCAGTCGGCTCAGGATCCAAATGTGAATGGAGCATCGTCTTCTATGTACCTATACTTTGTATCGTTCTTATCATTAATTAGTTGCTAGATTTCTGTTTGTTTGGCTCACTCCTAGGACTCAAAGCGATGTTTTGAATCATTAGTTAGTTGTTTTCATTCTGATTGGAGGTTCATTAATTTATAATGTGTTTAATTTGCAGGCCACCGGAAACCTCACTTGGTAAAGACCATTTGAGTGGAGAAAAGAAGAAACCAAGGCCTAAAGATGTGTTCGGCCGTCCTCTTCCTACTGAAGAAGAATTTGAAATCCTTAAAAATGCTCCACGGTATGTCAGTGTGCTGCTATTTTAAATCAATACAGAAGAACAGTTTTTGTGTTGTATTTGCAAATTTTGAACCTACTTGAGTAGTATTCTCATTTATTAGGCAACTTTTTTAACACGATGTCGAGAATGCTAATGATATGTTATCTGTCAATTTAACTGGATTGATTGATTTTATAATATGGAAGCTGAGTTTCCATCAGCTGTCGCAATGATGTTAGAAAATTATATTTCACCACACTAATCTTAGAGTTGCTGGTGGAACCTAACATTGATGCTGCATGTTGCATGCTCAAGCATGAAACTGATTACATAGGGAAGCTGAAATGTTTGTTACTTAGATTATTGGCTGGCTACTAGCTGAAATCTTTGAATTTTGAAAGGTATAAAGATCTGTAGTTATGTATGCTGTGTAGTTTCATTTTAGAGGTCATTGATAGATCGATAGTCATATATCAGATTGTTTAAGAATTTTAGCTTTTATCCCTAAACACCAAACTTCATAAACTCTACCTTCTGTCATTGCAGTGCTATAATTTTTTATTTGTTGATAAAATGCATTAAAGATAACTGATGGTTGTGGACCTATTTAATTGTATTTGTAGCTTAATTAACTGTATCTTTTCAGGATGGAAACAGGAGTTACTGGTAGGGTGAAACCTTTTGGAGTTGAAGTCCGCAATGTAAAATGTTTACGATGTGGGAATTATGGTCACCAAAGTGGTGATCGTGAATGCCCTTTGAAGGATGTTATAATGCCCAATGAAGAGAGTAGATTAAAAAGGGATGATCCGCTGAATGCTATCATTGCCCACACAGATCCTAATGAGGTCAGTTAGCCATTATATTTAAATTTTGATTGGGAAATCTGGCAACTGTTTTTTTAAAACCTTGTGCATCAGTGAAGTGTGATATCCTTTTCTCCCTTTAGTTTTCCATAAAAGAGTAAATACATTGTAGTGTGCTCACTAATTGTCACGTCCTTGCTGCCACTACATAATCCCATTGCAATACAATTAGCGTATTGTTCCTTTGAAAACATGACTGATCAACAGTATTTTGTGCGAAACAACTTGAATTCAGCCTATTTTCCTCAATCTCAATCCCAGACTACACTTGCTTAAGCCCTGAAATAATAAATTATAATATTAGTCCTCCAGAACCTCCCAAATTCGTGGATCTCAGTAATTAGAAATATGAAGGTCAGGGGTTTTGTTGAACCACCCCTACTGTCCTCCCTCTTTTTAGCAAACACATCCAAGTGAGTGGAAGATCTCAATGCTAACCTTTCCTTCCCCTCTCCTCTGCTCCCTGGTCCTGCATCTAAAGTTTGAAATCAGGAGGATAGAACAAAATGCTACTTTTTTCAGCTCCTGACTTAAAGATTATCAAAACAGAAAAAATAATCTTGCCTTCCACTTTTGTTCTCTGTAATGGCCTGGTTAGCTGTTGACTACTGCTACTGCATCAATGCTTTTGTCATACAAATTGTATTCAAGATGCAATGAGATGTATATCATCTCTTTATTCTTTAAGATGTAATAACTAATAATGATATCGATTGTATTGTGTTTGATATCGTTGCAGCCTTTAAAGTGGGAGCTGAAGCAGAAGCCAGGACTCAGTCCTCCTCGGGGAGGCTTCAAGCCAGATGATCCCAACCAGCAGATAGTTTCTGAAGACATATTTGATGAGTATGGAGGTATCTTTATATATTTATATATAATTTATTTCACAAAGCAGTTTTTATGCATGCTTTTTATTTTTGGATGCTTGTCCGAGCTCTGCCATAACTTGTCTATTTTGCAGGTTTTCTCAATGCAGGTGATATCCCTGACTTGTTGACCACTTTCTCGAAGAAACCCAAAATCAAGTCCAAAAAGAATAAGCACAAAAAGCAACAATCAGACCATTCAGAAAATGAAACCTCCTCAAATGATGGAGATAGGAGGTCAAAGAAGAAAAGACTTAAGGTGAGAAAAAAGAAGCAAAATCATTCCAGGTCAAGTTCATCAGACACAGGGAACTTTACAAAGGATCAAGTAAAGAGCAGAAACAAGCACTCTTATTCATCAGAAGATTCTGATAGTGGCGGGTATGATCCAAGAAGGAAGACTAGAGGAAAGCAGTCTTATTCACCTAAAGGATCTGACTATCCTGGGCATAGTAGGAGTAAGCATAGCAGACAGAGGCATTCTGTTTCATCTGAGGATTCTGATCCCGATGGTTACCATGGAAGTCGCAAGAGGATAAACAAGCACTCCTATTCATCTGTATATTCTGATGGTGACAGTGATGATCAAACTAGGAAGAATAGACAAAAGCACTCATATTCAACCGTGGCCACTGATCGTCCTGGGTATGAAAGGAGTAAACACAGTAGAAATGATCACTCTTATTCTTTTGATGATTCTGACCATCAAAGAAGACGACCCAGCATTAGAAGTGAACATTCATCAAGGACCTATGGTGACTTGCAGAAGCATCACAAAAGTTATGGTCCTGATCACCACCGCCATGGGCGTCACAAGTGCAGGGATGAACATTCTTATTTATCTGAAAGTTCTGATGGAGGCACAGATGATGAAAACAGAAGGGGCGATCAAAAGTATTCCTACCCACGCAAGGGTTCTGCTCATTCTGAGCGTGATAGGAGTAAACATAGCAGAAAAAAGCATTCTTATTCATCTGAAGATTCTGGTTCTGGTAGATATCGCAGAAGTCACAAGGGCCGGAATGAGCCTTACCGTTCACCCGATGATTCAGATCATCAAGAGCATCCAAGGGTGAAAAGGAGTAATCATTAGCATTAATCTGACATCCCGTGGCAACTTTCTTTGTCATCACTGGAAATATGAGAGCAGACCCTAGGAGAATAGCCGTAGTATTAAGCTGTTGATTGTGATTTAGTCAGCAACGTGTCTCCTTTGTGTTATTCATATTGTTGTGTTTGTTCTGCAAGTTTAGATTAAAAAGTCATGGTTCGGTTCATCAGTTGTTGCACATCTTAATCCTTTTCCTTATCCGTTCAAGAATAGACTTGCCTTCCCGCTTCCCAGAGTGGAGGAAAAGATGAGGCTTGAGAATCATTCCAATCCATAATTGGATCAAGAATTTCCCAATCAACCATTTCATTTTTTTTTTGCCTCGTTGCCTGCTTTGCTTGTACAGTAGTTCATTTGTTCACTTAGGTTTTTATAATACGTGAATTAGCCAATGGTTTAGTTCTTTCGATTCTTTTTTTTTTTTGCTCAAATAGTTCTTTCAATTCGAGTATATTATAATTGTAAAATATAAGTGTGGATGGGATAGAGTGTTTGACGATGATTTTAATCACCAACTCAAAGAAGTGGAAACTTCAAGATCAACATACCACAGAATCTCAGTCTCAGTTTTCATTCAAACTTACTAAATTGTACCAAAATTATAGATAGAATGGATCGCATTATCAAGCGTTACTTTTTCTTTATTGATCTTTACCGCCCTAGGCACCGCACGACTTTGAATTGTCTGCACGACATCCCTTAGATGGGCAAAAAGCCAAAAACCATTTGTCCATTCAAATTTACTACAGCAACAAACTTCTGGGACTCGTTAGTTGATTTGTATCCCCAACTATAGCTGAGGACTCAGGTAAATGCATTTCCACAAGACCACAACCGAGGACTCAAATCAGCATGAATTTTTTTTATTATTATTATTATTTTCTTAAATTTTAGATAAAATGCTAATTTCAACATAATCCTAACAATGCTAACAATGTGAAAGCATTCAAGTAGAATAAGCATTATCCTAACAATGAGAAAATCTTTAAGGCAGCGTAGCAAACAGCCTTCATAAGTCATAAAGCTGCCCACAGATAGAAGACAAAACACCAGCGGGTTCAAATCGATAAGTCATTCACAATACAGAATTCCAGGTTTCCCTAAGAATTAGTCAAACTGGGGTTTACAAAATATGTACTCCGAAGCACCAAAACCCAAAAGGTTAGCTAGGGAAAAACCAAGAAAGTGAAAGAGACTAGTCATTTTACTAAGACAATGATAAAGCTGCTACTCCTGAAGAGTCCACCATCCACAAGTATCAACCTGATTTCACAAAATGGTTGGACAGAAATTTAGCAATCTCTGTGAATGCGACCCGATCTTTCCCATTGAAAATGGTCTTCAGCTTCTCATCGCATACGATCTCCTTTTTATTTGAAGGATTCTGCAAAAAGTATAGCTTAAGTCATGGCACTAAAAAGAAATGACTGATTATTTTAAATAAACAAACATGGGAGAAAACGAGAAAATTACGAGTATCCAAATAGGCATGCTATTTGTTTACCAAAAAAAAAAAAAAAAAAAATAGGCATGCTATTTTGAGTAAACAAATGCTTTCACTCAATCCATAAAAAAACCAGCCTCTCTAAGTGGAATTAAACTTTAGAAGAGCCACAAATCCTGAGGCTAAGGATAAAACGTGGACGCAAGTTTGTTTGGTACTTTTGAGTTATAATTCCTCCGCTTAAAAAAGGCTACCAAGTATTTGCCTTTTACTGTCAAGGAACATTCATAACCTTGTTTAGAAAATAAGCACCATTTCTCAACCAGATTTATGGGGAAGACAACTTCATACAACGAAAAGAAAAAATTTAAACAATTTTTCAGACAAGTAACTAAGTAATAGGGGCCAAATGAACAGCATAAATGAGCACAAGAACGAAGGAACTTGGGAGAGTGATTAGTGATTAACCCTCCTAAATGTTGAAACAATAGTAAGCAACATCATACATCGAAGATGAAATGTTGCCTCTACTAGCTTTCCTAGTTGTACAATCTAGCATCGCCCACGCGATTTGACATGTTATTACGTTAATATAAAAAAGAAACCACAGTGATCACAACAAGCGGTGACTTCATGTTGCATTTAGTCAGAAATTTAACGCAGCACACAAATGTATCTCATGTCCTCCTCAAAATCTACACGGATGTCAAGAATATAAAAAGAGCAAACGCAAGAGTAGCACAAAACATAAATCTACATTATCAGTGATCAGCAGAAACAGGAAATGATGAAGACCTGAAGATTGTGTTGCTTAATGTGCTCCCAAACCTTCTTGACTGCATCAGTGCGTGAAGCTTGGGAGGCACCGAGAAACTTGCCGAGCTGCGGAGAAACAGGAAGCACCTTGAGGAAGCCGGAGTTGGGTCGAGCCTTCGATGGGGCCGCCTTCGCCGCAGTCCCTACGCCAGACGCAGCGCCCTTCGCCGCCGCCATGAGAGTCCTGCTGCACGCACCGAAAACCCTAGCCGCCGCCATGATCGCCGTAGAAAACCTCACGGAATCGATTCTTTCGATTAGTATGTAAAACCCTAGGAGAGAGCGGGAGGTATCACAGCGACGAGAGTGGAAGAAAAATGAAACTTTTGGGTTAGTGGCCTCTGCTTTTGTATACCCTGTTAGTTCCTCCAGTTAAGGAGCAAATTTGGATGACGTGGACGTTGAAATGCGTGTACCGTAGCTAAACGACGTCGTTGGTGTTTTATGTGGAACTGAGACCCCAATATTCCCGCTCACGATTCAAATGTACAATTCTTGCTCCCGCTTTTGTGTGACGTGGCATTTTCTGAGGCCACATCAGCTCCCCTCAAGTATGTGGAACAAAGAACAACTCTGTAAACATGTCACATATTTTTTTTTCGTAGAAAACATGTCACATATTAGTCATAGTAGTTTGTACATTAATTTTCTCTCAAGTGTTGCCGTATGTAATTAACATCTATAAACTTGAATAGATCAATTTAGACATGATATACATCATTTTAAATACTTAGGCGCTCGAGTGCCATAGTGATCCTTCGAGATTCAACCTTGCCCTTTTTAAGAGGGAGAAGTGATATACATTATTTTAAATACCTAGGCGCTTAGACGTCAAATAATCTTCTGAGATCCAACCTTGCCCTTTTCAGGAAGGACAAGGGATATACATCATTTTAAATACCTAGGCGCTCAGGCGACATAGTGATCCTCCGAAATCCAACCTTACCCTTTTCAGGAGGGATAATTGATATACATCATTTTAAATACCTAGACGCTCATGCGCCATAGTAATCCTCCGAGATCCAACCTTACCCTTTTCAGGAGGGACAAGCGATATACATCATTTTAAATCATCTTAGGTGTCAAGGCGTCATAGCTAGTGACCCTCTCAAACACAATCCCGTAAAATTTTGGTGTACTTGCCTGGCACTACGGGGACAAGTCACCATCAATCACATCCACCTACCACACTCCACCTTTCTCCCTATAAATACATACTACAGAACCCTAACAAGGTAAGTCATTCATCACTCTACAATACTTTACTCTAATCTCTTACACTCTCTAACTTGAGCTTTGAAGTGGGTTCACATGGGCCTCCCTTGTGCGTCATTCTTGCAGGTTTCAAGCTTTAATGTCACAACCATGGTCTTCTCTAAGGAAACTCGAAGGTAAATTCTCTTGGTTCAACTTTTGTGTTTTCAAGACTAGACATACTTTTTAAGCTTCAATTGCAAATATATTGTTTACCAAGTTCACGTTAATTTAACCATGTTTTATCAATTGCTATTGGATTTGTCATTTATCCTTGTATCTTGTAGGATGATGGGATGGACATTAGAATATAAATTGAGCAATGATATGAGGAGGAGGATAGTTGCATTTGTTGGATTATTTTATAATAATTCAGTATGTAATCCATGTGACTTATAGATTATGTTTAATTAAAGGGAGGTCCAATGTAATAGTCGTTGGACTTAAAAGAAACTATACCCTAATAAGGTTTAAAATACCATTTCTTTTCCCTTTATAACATTAGCCTCACATTTGGGATAAGTGGATAAGTTTACCGTGCTCTCAACCATAAGATAACAAGAAAGGAAGAAGGACTGAGAGAAAAAAACTCTCTTTGAGATTTTTGAAAGCTATAAATTAAGGTACACACTTTCTTCAACTCATTAAATTTTTTAGTATTAAAATTTACCTCACAACATTTTCAATAGTTGAATTATGTTGTTATAATTTTACATATATCTCAATGTGATAAAGTATGATCCAGCGATTGAAAAGGTGATTGTTTTTGCAATCGCCCTCTTTTATGTTTATCCTTATAAATTTGGTAAAAAATCATTCATATAGGTGTAAAATTTTGAAAGATGATGTAAATAGGTGGAATGTTACCCTTGATTTTCTTTTTAAAAAATATATATATTAAAATAATGATTGGAAAGAAATAAAGGATTTGTTAGGGTAATAATGTATTCTGTAGCATAACATGAAAATATATATTTTTTAAAATTATAGCAGCTAAAACAAGAAAGAATTAACCTTGGCCATTGGACCTGGCTTCACTAGGAGAAAGAAGGATAAAGGAAAGAAAGTTCATCTTGCATTCTAGTTGTAATTTGCCTTTGAACTTTTCTTTGAATGGTTTTATTGATTTAGAAAGAACATTTGTTGAGATATTGCAATCTAGAAACACAAGCTTATATATATGCTCCTTGTTCTAATGCTATGTTATAATAATTAAATATATATTGAATTTGTGATGAACATCCAGACACCAGAGCCATTTTTGGTCTGTCATTCGCTCATGGTATGCGCTTATCATGTTCATATTGTTTTTTTATTTACTATTTAAGGGAGGTATTGCAAATAATATATATATATATATGTTTAACTTCAAATTTATTATTAATTGAGAGGGGGACGCGCACAAGAAGATGAGTCATGTGAAGACGGAAGATAGGAGCAGGTGGAGACTACACAACAAATTAACAAATGATTTACCAAAGATAGTAGATTTAAGATTACTTAGCAAAATAACTTGGATAAAATTTCTATATGTTTAAGTTGTAATAGAAATGAAAAATATGTACGGGTCAGTTCGTTTCCGTTTTTTTTAAAATCTGTTTTGATTATAATCATGGTTTGATTATAATCAAATTTGATTATTTTTGTAGTGGTGTTTGGATGATTGTTGATTATTTGTGTGAAATTATTAAAATGGGTATGTAATGATTGTGGTAGGTGGATAAAAAGTAAGGAAATTGATAAATTGTATAGGGGTATAAATGGAAGAAAAAGTTAGAAAAAGTAAGGTGTGATTTGATTATAATAAAAGTGTGTTTGGATGTGATTGCTGTTTTGAAAAAAAACAAAAATGTTACTGTTTGCCTTGAAAAACGTGAAATCTTGATTATTTTTGTGAGTAGGTTGGGGGATGTTTTTCCGAATCGGTGCACCGTTTCATTTTTTGCCTACGAAACGGTGCACCAACCAGGATTAAAGTGTCTTTCAGTGTCGACATTCGGTGCACCAGCGAAGAAAATCGGTGCACCGATTCGCATCAGATGAGAGAGAAACCCTGAAACTGGCGGACCCGAAATTTTTATTGATTTTGGCATAAATCTCTCTCTCCATTCCAGCTATTGTTTCCATTCCGATCACCGTCATCTTCCCCCCACCCATCTCCCTTTTCAGATTCTACAACACCAGCTTCATTACATACACCTTCACTGCCATCAAAATAAACATTTTTCTCATCATTATCTCCTCATGAGCGACACCTTCACGGCGAGGAGTTCAAGAGCGGCTCCGACAACGATTTCGTTCTCTCTCTCTCTCTCTCTCTCTCATAACATCGACACCTCCAAAATCTCCACAGAACCATCCTTCGTCAAGGAAGCTGGAGTCTGGAGATGCCAAATCTTCACCGAAACATTGATATTGAAGTGATGAAGTTTAACTCGAGTGTTCACTTTTTTATTGGAAATCTTTACCCATAAACAGATGATCATGGATGGAAAATCACGAATTTCTTCTTCGTCTTATTATTTGCCAAAGATTCTTAATTAGTTTCAAATATTTAATGAATTAGTGAAGAGCATGAGAAAGACAATTTCTGTAAAATGGTGGATTTGGAAATGGGTTTTGCGGGAGGAAGANGATTCTTAATTAGTTTCAAATATTTAATGAATTAGTGAAGAGCATGAGAAAGACAATTTCTGTTATCATTATTTACACTACAAATTCACACTCTATTTGGAGGAATCCACACTCCGCTGTACAATTTAATTTACAAGTTAAAGTTTCAGATCTGATCCGATTCATTCGTACCAAACTCCGTCAACTCGTATCTCTTGACCCAATCACGATTCGGATTTCCAGATCTGATCTCCGTTACCATATGATATCTCCGGTGACCGTCACGCCGGAGATCAACCCTGGCCTCAGCAATTCAGATACGTAACTTTCCGAAGAGAGTCGTCGGCTTGTCTTCGTCGGTCATCGGAGCCGATCATGCCGTACAATGGTTGAAGATCCGACGAATCGCCGGCGGAGAACAGTCTTTGCCGGTTTTGCTGANCATGATTATAATTGAATCAGGAAAAAAACGTAAACGAACATGTTTATTATGATTATAATCAAAACAGATTATAATCAAAACGGAAACGAACTGGGCCTAAAACATTAACTCAAATCTTTATCTTTACTACTTAAAAAAGTGTGGGTTGGTGTCAACTTTCGTTTTCCGAAAATACCTTTAATGAAGATAACTTATGACTTATGAGAGATGGTGACCAATAATGAACACTAATATGCTTTTTATTTTTTGAAAATATCTTTAATAAAACATACATGTCTAATGATAAATAATGGTGTCTAATGTTAGTCACAACCTTTCAAAATTTTACAATTAGAAAAGTTATATGTGAAGAGATATGTTGAGTTCTGCAGATATATTGAGTTCTGTTCCTTTGTTGGACAAGAATGCCGTCAACAGGGCCTTAACGTCACAGATGTTGAGTTCCACTTCTCATTTCATAATGATTGAAGGCATATGTGAACGAGGCACTATCTCGTGGATGAGGCAGTGGAGTGAGATGAAGTAGTAATGCCAAGACATGATGAAAAAACAAAGATAAGGAATATGGTAGTTCATTTCCTATTTATGCCAAGACATAAATATTGACAGCTTTCCTTTTTTTTTTTTTTGGTGCCTCTGGCATATGGTAGTTCATTTCCTATTTATGCTTACAAACATAAGGAATTGATCAAAAGTGCAAAAATTAATTTCTAAATATGTATTGATTATTGGAGAATCATTACATACAAGCCCAACCTCTAAAACAATACAAATGAATGTATTCTTTATTAGAATAAAAAAACATGAATATGTATCATATTTTGGCAACAAAAAGAAAAGTTAAAAAGAAAAAAAATATGGTCAAGGTTAACATTAAAGCTAAAATTAATGGTGATTGAATAGTCTCTTATCAAAGGCTTTTGAGTTTTCAACAATTTAAACTATCAACATCTTACAAATTGTGTATAATATATATAAATTTGTATGTTAAAAATAAAGAAGCTAGCTAGCTACTATTTAGCAATAATCATATATGGCTTCCAATAGTAAACAGAATCATGAAGTCTAGATGACTCTTTTTCCTTCCTCAAGCCATTCTTCTTTTATTTGCTTTCAGTCATGCTTCTTCGTAATATATGGAGAAGATACTTTTAAAATCTTTCTTTTTTTAATCTTTTAGATATTGATCCTATGTTAGGTGTTATATATTTTGAACAATTCTTTAACAATATACTATCAAATAGATTTATCATTTAATAAAAATTCCAAAAATAATATTTCAAGTAAAATAAAAATTCCACAATGATGGCGCTATAAGGGAATTAGTAACTTTGTATATATGAGATGAATTCATCGTTCAATATTTACAATTCAAACATAATATATGTGAAAAAAATTTAATTAACAAAAAAAAATACGAGTCAACTAACTCATAATATATCATTAATAGATGAATTAATATAATGCGTGCAACGCACGCGAACACCACTAGTAATCATTAAAAATGCAATCCTCTAAATTAATTAGTAGCAATTAAACAACAACAACACAACAACAACAACAATAAAACAATAACTTGTTAAATTGTAATCATGCTTTATTAAAACCGGACCGGACCGGGCGGTTCGACCGTGAATCAGTCCCCAGTCCGGTCCGTGTTGGAGAGGAAATCAGATGTGCAAAGAACCTCTTCTTCTTCTTCTTCTTCTTCTTCTTCTTCCATGGCTACTCAACTAGCAGATCTTGTTGGGATTTTTGAGTGGATTAGCATTAACCTATTGTAAGATTAATATTTGTGTTTACTGATAAATAATTAATTTATCTTAAGTCTGAATAAGAATAGATTATGTTCATATTAATTGTGGTAATCAGTGATGAGTTTGATTTTCCACAAGCCTTCTAAGATTGGGAAAAGAACCCCAACACACGTCCAGAGAGTATTAGCAATTATCCCATTAAAGTGCTAATGTTTACATAGAGCTTATTTGTCATGGAGACTATTTTATTTAGTCCTATTTTATTAACTATTGATTATATTTAATAATCTAGCATTTGGACTAAAGTGTGATATACACTTTGTTTTGGAGTAGTTTTGTTATTTTAACAAAACTAGGGACTCTTTTGCATTTCTAGCTTTTGTATGTAAAGTCCCAATTTGTTTTTATATGCACCGAAAAAAAGGTGAACTTTGGTTTTTTTTTTTTTTT
>QANZ01056301.1:108521-153094 GCA_003254925.1 Chamaecrista fasciculata | reverse complement strand
TTTTTAAATTAATTAATTAATTAATAATATATATACCGATAAAATAATAAATTACTAATCATAATTTAAAAAAATTCTATATATAATTTAGCATGTCATAATTAAGTTAATAAAGAGTCATTATAATATAAACATAATCAAATAAACACAATAAGAAAATAAACCAACAAGGAAATAAACCACAATTAGGCCAAACAATAAAAAGGAAATAAATCATCAATAAGGAAATAATTCACAATCAAGGAAATAAATCACAATCAAGTCAAAAAATTAAATAAATAAACCACCAACAAGGAAGTAAACTACAATCGAACAACGAATATGGCCGGATCCATTGAAGTTTAAGAAATGATATGATGTTAAACCTGCTATAAACTTGGATTAAATCTGCTATATTTTCCCAACTTGACATCACTTGCATAGTTAAACTTATTAGAGGTGATCAACCGAAAATTTAACTCAAGAATGACTTTCTATATAAACTTGGATTAATCAATTTTTGTTCAAAAGAAAAAATATTAATCAATTTCTCTATAAATAATATTCCTTTTAAATATTTCTAATTAACTTATAATTTATTCAAAATTTAATTCTTATAACAAGTTTCTTTATTTAATATGAACATCAATTTTGAATTAAACTCTCATTAAAAATATTTGGCATTTGCAATTTATCTGGGGATATGTTTCCATACCCAATAATTATTTCTAGTTTATCATTATGACATGTTGTCAAAATGATATCCCAATAGTTAGGTCAAATCCGAATCCTCACCTATTATAAGTTATTCATTTATTTGTTTTGACAAAGAAATACTAACTAGTTTTCCTAAATGATGAATTTGTTGAAAGTAATCAGTTTTCATGAATGATGAGTTTTAAATTTTAATTTAAAATATTTATGTTTAATATCTAACAATATTTCAAATAAAATTATATTTATATATAAAAAAAGGAAGCCGCGTAGTGTATGGGGTTCTCTTCTCTAAATCCACAAGCATTTGGACACATGTAAGACGCACATAATTGTATATAGTAGACCCAAAAAAATAGTGGAAGAGAGATAATGGAATTAGCAATAATAATAATAATAAAGAATGGAAAAAAGAGAAGGTTCTGGAAAAAGGGGAGGCTTGATTAAACTAAGGTCGAAAATGGTGGACGAGATTGAAGTAGCGGAGAGACATGGTTCATGAACTCAGTCAGCGTCACAGGTCAGAGCTCGCAATCGCATAGTTCAAAGTGGAGTCATGGATTCAAAGAGCTTGGTGTGGAAGGTTTAATGGTGTGCAGATTTGGTGCCAAGGGTTTGGTTCGAACTAGTTGTGGGTGTATGGGTTTGATTCTTAGGGTTTCATGGTGGGGGAGGCCGTTGGTGCCAATGGTTTGGAGATGGCTAGGGTTTTGTTCGAAGGGGATGAAGGTAAGTGGGTTATTGTTTGGTGGTGCCAAGTTCGGGTCAATTAAGGGTAAGATGGATGGTGTTAGGGTTAGGTTGTGATGAGAAATGTAAAACGTGTGTTTTGAGGGAGAGACTAATTTGACAAATGTGCATTTGTTGATTTGGCTAAAAAGTTTAGGTGGTAATTTTTTTTTCTTGCATTACTGGTGCTGACGTGGCAATTAACGTGCCACGTCAGCACTTAACTAGACACCTCAGTCCACTAATTGGACACATCAGCATTTTTGGAAGGTTGGGCTAACAAAGGGACCAACGTGCAACGAGTCAATAAAATTCAAGGACCTAGTTGTACAATTTTTCTAGCCCCTTTTTGAAATTAGATCCTTTAGAATTCTCTGTATTTGAGTTATTTTTAATCGTTCGATTTCTTGTTCGCTGTTGAGATCTTGACACGTGGCGAGCTTATTTAACAAAAGGCACGGATTCATCCCTTCTACAAAAGACTCCAAAGAGCGTTTGATTACATAGGATCTGAGTCATTGTTCTTATCCATTCCTCTTTAATTACCCTCCCCTCTCCGCTCCTCCCCCCTAATCTATCATTTCACTCTCACCCCAGAAACTTCTAGACGCCATTCCTTACCAAAACCTATCAACTTGTGGAAGACGAGCTCATGACGCCGCCATTCCTTTCCAAAACCTACCAATTTGTGGACGATCCCTCTGTGGATGACCTAATTTCGTGGAACGAAGATGGCACAAGTTTCATTATTTGGCGACTCGCTGAATTCTCTCAAGATTTGCTTCCCAAGTATTTTAAGCATAATAACTTTTCTAGTTTCAACCGTCAACTCAACACCTATGTGTGCTTTCTTTCTTTTTCTTTTTTATTTTTTATTTTTATGGGGTCCTAATGTATGATTTTCTTTCTTAGTTCTTCGTTCCTTGCTTGCTAAACAGATTATTCACGTTTGATTTGGCAGGGATTCCGGAAGGTTTCCCCAAATCAATGGGAATTCGCACATGACCGTTTTCGGCGAGGCGAGAAGAACCTGCTCCGAGACATACAACGGCGGAAAATATCGCGATCTATCGCCGCTGTAGCCACATCGAATACAGTGACGGTGGCTTCCGTCGCTAGAGCGGTGTCTCCGGGCAACTCAAGTGAAGAACAAGTCATCTATTCAAACTCATCTCCAACTGCGGCACATAGTACAATGCAACAGACCACAGTGGCTGAGCTGTTTGAAGAGAATGAAAAGCTTAGGAAAGAAAATTTGCAATTGAGACAAGAAGTGAGTGATTTGAAGGGGCTATGTAGCAACATACTAAATGTGATGACTGATTATGCTTCAACCCATCCAGGGTCCATGTGAGTAGACGTTAGTGGGTTTGATTTGATATATGTAGAATGTTCAAAAGGTGATGTCATGTGATGGATAGGAATGTAATTGGTATATATATGTAGGAAAGCAATGGGGATCTTGTGCTAGGATCCAAACTTTCAATACAGTGAAAATATACATTTGTTTGGTAAAATAGATCAAAATATGTTTACATGGATTGTGGCGTGATTAAGGGAGGCTCAAGCTTGAATTTCCTAGGTCCTTCTCCTTCAGTAAAATCCTTCTTTGTTTATATGTTTGGTACACAGGAATCTTTAAAGTTTCAGCGATTGACCGGTTACGATATATGTATATATATATATAGTTAAATGCATCTTTATATCTCAATTATCACGTAACAAATTAATTAGCTTCTTTTTTTTTATTAATTTTCATTCATGGGTTTTAGCTTCTATCAATACATTAATTACTCATCAGACAGTTGGTGTTATATAGGTAAATTAATCACATATTGATAGTGTGTGTAAATAGAGTGATAATACATACAGAGACTAATATTTATCTTAAGTGTTTTGTCTAATTTTATTTTTATTTTCTTGACAAAAAACTTAAAGAGATCACATTGAGAACAAATTGAAATAGATGAAGAAAAATCGTATCTTTCGTTTTCTTAAATTATCTATAAAAGAAATAGTATTGTTACTCTATAGCGTGACTCGGACACAAACCAAGGTCAAATCTATCATTGCGCATATACAATTAATACAAGAAGGATTATTTCAAAACAAAAGTCTTTAAAAGACGCATGTACAATCATATTTATTTATTACATAAGAATTAGCATACAATTTAATAGTATACTATTTAATACATTTTCCTTAAGGTTTAAACTACATATTTATTTAATAGTATACTATTTAATACATATTTATTTATTGTATACAATAGTATACAATTTAATACAATTTATGTAATTCCTAAAAGATTAAAATAGTATACTATTTAATTCATAAAAGGACTATTTAGTATACCGTTTTGATCTTTAAGGAATTAAATTGTACATTTCAATTCTTCCGGCACCGATTTTTCGGCTCAATGGTCTTTCGGAGACCAAATTGTTTGTTAAAATATCAAAGCAAAGAGACGCTTAGGTTTGGTACATGCACAATATAGCTGGCATGTCTCACATATATGCGAGTCGGTTCACAACATCATCATGAGTCACGATCAACTTCTGACTAGTATAATAAACGAAATAAAGTTGACAGGTGCCTTATTAATCACTAATCAACATACATTTTGTAAGGATGGGATCTTCGTGGAGTTTATTTTAACTTTTTGTTTGATTAAAAAGAAAGAGAATAATTAATATTGATCTAAATTTATGGCTACTACATTAGTGTACACTATAATGAAATTTTTATTTGAGGTATTATTTTGATATATGCGCTGAGGTTGCTTTGTGTTTAGGTATGTATGTGGTGGCTAGGCTTACGACTGGGTTAGACCCGCGTCCGTTCCGGTCACGGCTTCCCAAAAGGGGGTCGTGACAATTATTATATTGATACTCAAATTATGTGATAAGTTTCATTTTAGTTAAAAAAACCTTTTTTTTATTTCATTTTAGTCCTTAAATTTTTACATATTTTCTTTTTAGTCCCCAAAATATGATTTTGTCAGGTTTTGACCATTATGTATGACTTAGACAGTTGAGATGAATCATTTATTTCTTATATGTGTTTTAATAATTAAATTTCCAAAGAGAAGAAGAAAAGTTTTTATTCTTAGTCAAAAATTGGAAATAAAAATCAACTACAAATTTATTTCTAATTTGTGACTAAGAACAAAATTTTTTCTTTATCTCTGTGTCGATTCACTTAATACGACATATGAGAAAGAAATGATAATCTCAAGTCTCAACTGTACAAGTTAAAAATAACGACAGAAATTATGTGAAATCACATTTTAAAGTCTAAAATAGAAAAAAATTAAAAAAAAAGTTTCGGAACTAAAACAAAATAAAAGATAATTTTATGACCAAAATTAAATTCATACCCTATAATTTAAGGAGCAAAATAAATATACCCATTTTGGTACATACTTTGATCATCTTTATAATTACGTCTGCAAATTAAGCAAAATTTTGACGAAAAGTCAGAGAACATTCTCCATTTAAAATATAGGTCAAAAATCTATTTTGGTCCCTAATGTTTACCTAAAGTTCCATTATGGTCCCTAAAACTTTTTTAATTCTGTTGTTGTTCTTAATGGTTCTTAAAAGTTTTATCATCAATCCCTAACTATTGAATATGATTATATCTTTATCATTTCATACCCGAATGCGAAAAAATCAAAGCTGAGGATTAAATTTGACCAGTTTTTTTTTTGCTTAGTTAGAGTCATTGGCAAATAAAATCAAATTGAACATAAAATCGGGCTTGAAAATGAGTAGTTTTTTTTAATGAATTTGGTCATATCTCTCTCATTTTAAGTCAAATGCATTGAAAATTAGAGTTACAAGTTACTCTTGATGAGTTATTTCTTTGTCTAGTTGAAATCGTTGAAAAATGAGGTCAAATAGTACTTTGAAAGTTAATATTGATGTTTTGACCAAACTCATTCTAAAGTATTATTTGATCTTGTTTGCGGACGACCCCAACTGGGTAGAGAAAGAACTCGTCAAAAATAATTTGTAACTCTAGTTTTGTTGCATTTAAACTTGAATCGAGAAAGATATGACCAAATTCATTAAACAAGCGGCACATTTTTTGGCCCGATTTGACCTCGTTTCCTTATGCTCCAACTAGGCAAATAAAGAACTCATCAAATTTAACCTCTGGGTCTGATTTACTCGCATTCGGGTTTGAAATGAAAGAGATATGAGCATATTCACTAGTTGGAGACCAATAATGAAACTTAGGCAACATTAAGGACTAAAACAAAATAAAACATAACTTTAGGGACCAAAACAAAACTTTAGCTAAACATCAAGGATCAAAATAGATTTTTGACCTATTATATATATATATATATATCTTCGAAATTGGAATTCTTTTGGGAGGGAAAAAAAAAATTCACTAGCCCTAACTTCCTTTTGTTTTTGAATGAATGGCCCTTAAATTAGAATTGGGCTTTAATAGCCTTTGATGTTTTGGTCTCTTGGGCTCAAATGTCCAAAAATATCCAATAAAGTTCCTTAAAACATAACAAAACGGTATGAAGGTAACATAAAAGATAACAAAACATTGTGATATTTTTTAAGAGCCAATTAATAATTAAATTCTTAAAATATTATAAATGTTTTAATTTAATCCTTAAATGATAAAATTATAAGATTTATTGGTCTATTAAAAGATTCAATTAGAGAAAATTATTTTGTTAAAACATTAACTCAAATTGAAAAATAAATATAACTTTTTAATTTTGATCGTTTATTTAATTTTAACAAATTTTAAATTTTATCATATTTATCCATTGATATGATTTTGTCTGTAAGACTAAAGTGAGATATTTATTATTTTTTAAAATTTAAATTATTAATTCCCTCTAATTTTCTTTTTTTATGGTACGAAATCTATGGAAAACTCGACACGTGAGTCTATCCATCATTCAAACTTGCTTATTTCAATCCTACATATAATTATAACATCCTCTCAAAGAAAAAAAAACAGCGAACGAAAAAGTGAGAAATAAGGGAAAACTATTCTTAAGAAGGCAACAAAGGGATCATATGACCATGCATTATGGATATATGTCTGTGACTGCTGAAATGTTAAATAAGACAAAATTTCAATCAACAGATATGAAGGTATATCAATGCAATTTCAACCAAAGCATCAAACTATCAATTATTACAATTTACATACATATTTGACTTTTAATGAACAAAAATCGGATATTCCTCATAATAATAATATATAGATGAGTTTTCTGTATTATAAGTTTTTTTTAATGAAAAATATTTTTTGTAATTAAATCCATGCATTTAATCCAATTACCTGAAACCTGTCACCATCATACTTATCATTTTTTGTACTAAAGATAAAAATTAACCTAGCTACGTCTTATATTGTGGTTTGTGCATGAGCTTAATTTGTAGCTTGCTAGCTCTCCAATCACTAACAACGGACTACAATGCTGTTCAATTCTATTTCATCATTTCATGTGTTAATAAGTTGGTTATTTCAGAGGAAACTTTTCATTTCTTAGTGATATCATGAGAAGAATTATAGCTTACTTATAGATAGCTGATAGTATACTTCTTGCTTTTATCTAACTAACTAAAATTGACAGCAGAAGTAAAATTTGGGGCCGAAATGGGTGCTTTTGCCAAAAAAGTATCTTTTTCAANCAAAAAATACCTTTTTCACGAAAAAAAAAAGTTTTGTTTTGACAAATCATAGTGTTCTACCTAATTTCAATGAAAAAAAAGAGTCATTTATGTGTCGTAAACTTGTAATGAAAACAGATTAAAATTGTTTTCTGTTGCAAGAAGAAGTAAAATATTAAAAACTTCGTGAAATGAATAAGCAAAATATTAGCGTTTAAAAAGCAATTTTACCTACACACAAGTATTATTTGATATTCAAAAGCAATTTTATGAAAAAGAAATTACTAAATATAGTAATACCAATAAAAAGTATCAAATGATTTTCCAAATCACAAACTCTTGCTCATCTTAATAATATCATTAGTTGATTCTTTTGTAAAAGTATGTGATCACTTCTAAACTTGACTTAAAGATATAGGACCAATTCTGCAATTAACCTAAATATATGGGACCAAATCTGCAACAAAAAAGATATAGGACTAAATTGGGACCTGACCAAAAGATATGGGATCAAAAGTGCAACAAAAAAATATATGGGACCAAATTGGGAACTGAGGAAAGGATATGAAACCAAATTTACACTATAGCCAAAAAAAAGATATATATCTCAAAACAAGCAAAAATGGACAACAATTCCAAACTGCGCAAACTTATACAGAAATTGCTACACTGAAACCAACCCAGCAAGTTTCGAGTTCAACCATGTTTTAATCCCATTACTTCCCTCAGATCTTCAAATTTATGATTTATGATTTGTTAACAACTCGTGAGTCATTACAGATACAGAATAGGTCGCAGGAAAAAAAAAAAAAAAAAAGGCATTACAATGTCCTCATTTGTGACTTGCGATGGTAGTAGAGCGAGGAAGAATGAAATACCTAGAGATGAAGTAATGAGCGATGCTGCTTGTAATGAAGACGGCCTAAATCTCCTTTTGTTCAGAAAATACATAATAAAGAACCCCCGGTTGAAACCTATATATATCCAACATTTTTCTAACCATCCCATGTAAACTGATTTTAGTCATATTGTCATAGTTTCAAGGGGTTATTTTGGTCTTATTTTGGTCCCGAATGTTTAGTCAAAATTTTGTTTTGGTCCCTCATATTTGTTTAGGAATTTCGGATTTGAAACGAGAGAAATATGATCACATTCAATAGTTAAAGACCAATTATGAAACTTTTAGGAAAAAGTAAGGACCAAAACAGCACAAAAAAAATATTAAGGATCAAAATGGAACTTTAGGTAAATATTAAGGCCAAAATAAGATATTGTCCTATTATATATTATCAATATTATAAGATAAAATGTATAAGTTGGATAAAAGAAATATAAAACATATATATAAAAGAATGTAAAGAGATAATGAAATTGGAGAGATAATAGTATTTAAATTGATCAAAATATTAAAGAATGGAAAGTGATGAGTCATGCTTAAAATTGAAGATTGGTAAACTGGACCATACTTCACTGGGACCAAGTTGAATATGAAATAAAAAAATGCATACATATATGTTAATAAATATCTATTTTAATTTGGGGGGGGAGCAACTTTCTTCATTCTTCAAAAAATTTCAAACACATATAAGAGATTATTTGAAATTACTCTCAATTTGAACCCTGCACATCATTAACTCTGTTAAAAATTAGATAGAGAGACTAACTTTAATAATAGAAACATTTATGAAGAACCAAGTTGAGAAAGAAAATTTAAGGAGGCCCAAATTGAGAAAAAAGATAACATGTGAGGGACCAAAATAAAAATTTAGTCAAATCTATATATGTACACATAATCATAAATTAAGATGCACATGTTAGGACTTCGAGTTCCAACCCACGACCTTTAGACAAAATGAAATTGGATTTGGGGAGGGCACTACTAAGCCATATGCATAAGAATGTTAATATGTTGTGTACACATATATATATATTATTTAAAATTTTGAAGAGGGGGGCCATGGCCCCCACCAGCCCTTAGCTCCGCCCCTACCTGGAGCCATTATCCCCAAGACCATGTAGCCAAACTATAGTGGCTTGGTGTTTGCCTCTAGGCACCTAAAATGTATCCATAAGAATTTAAAGAAAAGATATGGGAAATAAATAGAGGCAAGTCAGTTTCCCTCCCTAAAACTAAACTCCGAAACTCCTTATAGGTAACACCACTCATACATGCAAATGATAAGATAGATATTGATGAGATAACTCCCGAGTGCATAAAAAACATCCAAAGATGATACAGATAGAAAGGTAGAGAGAAAACTTACCAGAACCTAGTGATGCCCCAGTGAAGCTCATGTTAACCTCTCAATGAAACACCTATTGAACAAGAGAGAAATAGACGCATTTTACAATCAATAAATAAATCCATTTAATTAGTGAGCAACAAATCTTAGAGCAATAGCAAGCCCAGAGTTAAAGTAGATCGAGGCACTCAACCCGGAGGACTCAGTCAAATTTGAAACTCTACAAGTTGACACATAGAGGTTGTTAGAGCATCACCATGTCCCATTTTCTTAATTTTCTTTTCCAACTTCAAAACTAGGAAAGAATTCAACCACTCCACATTTGGTGTTTTAATCAAAACCACCGGGGGCTTTCATTAACTTCAACTTAGAAATGGAAATACTCACCGTGGCAGAACCAAGGGGCGGCCAGTGGGAGCCATGGCCCCCGCCTTCCAAATTTTTCATAATCTCATTTAAGTCCCCAAAGGTTTAAAAAATTTTACAAAAAATAAAGTAATTGACCCCCCTTATTTTTTTTGGCAAAAGACCCTTTTCTGCCCCGGGGTCAGTTTCAGTTATGCCCCTAACATTTGTTTTGTGTCAATTATGCCTCCAATGTGAAATGTTGGTGTCAATTATACCCTAAACTCAATTTGTTTTGGGCCAAAGTCCTATTTTGGTCCCTCAAGTTTGCTCAAAGTTCCGTTTTGGCCCCTTAAGTCTCTGACAAACTTTCCGGCAAGATACACAGCGACCCCTACAACTACGAAAACTCTCAATCCAAGGTATATATATTTTCTACAATAAAAAAATGTTTTGTAAAAGAAAATATAAATATATATAATAAAAATAAAAAAAATAAATAATGTATACCCGGGCCGTGCCGAGTATAAGACACCCAAACCCGAGATCCGGCCCGGCCTGATTTAAAAAAAGAGACTGGGCCGGGCTGGGTAATTTTTGTACACCCCTACTAGGACAGGTTCGTCTCCTGCGCCAAGATTCCGATGAGTGTCCCAGCATTTAGGCACTTCGGGGGCGAGTTCAAACAGATTATCTTTATAATTACATCCACAAATTAAGCAAAATTTTGATGAGAAGTCAGAGAACGTTCTCCTTTTAAAATATATTTCAAAAATCTATTTTGGTCCCTAATGTTTACCTAAAGTTTCATTATGGTCCCTAATATTTTTTTAATTCTGTTATGGTCCTTATTGGTTCTTAAAAGTTTTATCATTGATCCCTAACTATTGAATATGATCATATCTTTCCCATTTCATACCCGAATGCGATTAAATCAAAGTTGAGGGATAAATTTGATGAGTTTTCTTTTCTGTCTAGTTGGAGCCATTGGCAAATGAGATCAAATTGAACATTAAGTCGAGCTTGAAAATGGGTAGTTTGTTTTATGAATTTGGTCATATCTCTCTCATTTCAAGTCCAAGTGCAACGAAAATTAGATTTGCAAGTTACTCTTGATGAGTTCTTTTTTTTTGTCTAGCTGAGATCGTTGAAAAATGAGGTCAAATAGTACTTCAAAAGTTAATATTGATGATTTGACCAAACTCATTTCTGAAGTATTATTCGACCTCTCGTTTGCCAACGGATCCATCTAGATAGAGAAGGAACTCGTCAAAAATAATTTGTAACTCCAAGTTTGTTGCATTCAGACATGAATAAAGAGTGATATGACCGAATTCATGAAACAGGCGGCACATTTTTTGGCTCGATTTGACTTTGTTTGTCGATGACTCCAACTAGGCAAATAAATAACTCATCAAATTTAACCCTTAGGTATGATTTCCTCGCATTCGTGTTTGAAACGAAAGAGATATGAGCATATTGGAGAGTGAAGACCAATGATAAAACTTTTAGGAAACATTAAGGATCAAAATGACCAAAACATAACATTAGGGACCAAAACAAGACTTTGGGAAAACATCAATGATCAAAATAAGTTTTTGACCTAATATATATATATATATCTTCGAAATTGGAATTCTTTTGGTGGGAAAGAAAATTAAAAAAAAAAAAACTAGCCCTACAATAACTTCATTTTATTTTGAATCAATGGGCCCTTATTCCCTTAAATTGGAATTGGGCTTTTGTAGCCTTTGAAGTTTTGGTCTCTTGGGCTCAAATGTCCAAAAATATCCAATAAAGTTCCTTAAAATATAACAAAATGATATAAAATTAACATAAAAGATAACAAAACATTCTGATATTTTTTTAGAGTCACTTAATAATTAAATTCTTAAAATATTATAAATTTTTTAATTTAAAAGATAAAATTCTTAGATTTATTGGTCTTTTAAAAGATTCAATTATAGTACTGGAAAGATAAAATTATTTTGTTAAAACATTAACTCAAATTTAATAATAAATATAAATTTTTTTATTTAATTTTAACAAATTTAAAATTGTGTCATATTTACCAATTGATATAATTAATAAAAATATTAAATTTTATCTTTGAGGGATTAAGTCATATAATTTTGTCTATACGAGATCACCGAGTTGTTCAGAGACTAAAGAGTATATCGTTTTAATCTTTTAGAGAATAAATATATATTTCAATCTTTTAGGAACTGAGTTGTCAGATCGGTAATCTTTCAAGGATTAGATTGTTAGTTTACTCTTTTTTTATAGAAAAAAAAAGTGTCATATTTATTGCAATTTAACAAGTTATTGTTCTATTGTTGTTGTTATTGTTGTTGTTGTTGTGTTGTTGTTTAATTGCTACTAATCAATTTATAAGATTGCATTTTCAATGATTATTATGAAGCGAGTTTTCTCATCTCTCACCTTACTCTCATCACTTTGCTAACTCAAATTGAATATGAGTTTATACATACAACGAATATGGCTAAATCTATTGAAGTTTAAAAAATGATATGAATCATGATGTTAAACCTGCTATAAACTTGTATTAAACCTGCTATATTTTCCCAACCTGACATCACTTGCATAGTTAAATTTATTGGAGGTGATCCACAGAAAATTTAACTCAAGAATGACTTTCTATATAAACTTGGATTAATCATTTTTTGTTAAAAAAAATTAATCAATTTCTCTATAAATAATATTCTTTTTAAATATTTCTAATTAACTTATAGTTTATTCAAAATTTAATTCTTATAACAAGTTTCTTTATTTAATATGAACATCAGTTTTGAATTAAACTCATTAAAAATATTTGGCATTTGCAATTTATCTGGGAACATGTTTCCATTGACATACCCAATAGTTATTTTTAGTTTATCATGATGATATGACGTCAGATGGATATCCCAATAGTTAGGTCAAATCCGAATCTTCACCTATTATAAGTTATTCATTTATTTATCTTGACAAAGAAATACTAACTAGTTTTCCTAAATGATGAATTTTTTGAAAGTCATCAGTTTTCATAAATGATGGGTTTTAAATTTTAATTTAAAATATTTATATTTAATATCTAACGATTTTTCAAATAAAATTATATTTATATATATATAAAAGGAAGCCCCTAGTGTATGGGGTTCTCTTCTCTAAATCCACAAGCATTTGGACACATGAAAGAGCGCACATAATTGTAGATAGTAGACCCAAAAAATAGTGGAAGAGAGATAATGGAATTAGCAATAATAATAATAATAATGAATGGAACAAAGAGAAGGTTCTGGAAAAAGGGGAGGCTTGGTTAAACTGAGGTTGAAAAGGGTGGACAAGATTGAAGTAGCGAAGAGACATGGTTCATGAACTCAGTCAGGGTCACAGGTCAGAGCTCGCAATCGCATATGTTAGTCAGGATGCACAAAGAAAATATACCAAGAGGGGGGTGAATTGGTATTTCATAAACTTTTTCTAAGTTAAAAACAAGTTTTAACAGAGTTCCTTAAGACAGTTAATCAAAACAATCCCTCTAATATAAATTCCTCAGAACAATTCCTTATAACAGTTTCTTTCAGAACAAAGCTTCTTAGCAATAACAAATATGCTTAAGATCACAGAGATACTCAGATATACCAAATACTTAAGCAGATCAGATATATCAACAGATTGCTAATGAAAGAAAACTAATCCTTAACTCAAAAGATAAATGCGGAATATAAAGGAGAAAGGATAAGGAACAAGACACAGCAAATTTATACTGGTTCAGAATAAGGTACTAGTCCTCAACAAAGAAGTTTCTCTTAAACCTACGTCCAGTCACCAAACACAAAGTAAGGGATTTTATATTATTGCTGGGCAAACTAACCAAATTACAATTGGCACTCAACCACTCACAGATCACCACTAGGGTTTCCCACTTTTACAATTTCCCAAACCACAAGTCCTCACGGGTAACAATAAGGTTCCTCACAGCAACTCCTCTTACAGTGCAACCACTCACGGATAACCACTATAGCGTTTCACAACAACCGAGGGCAGGCAACCTATTACCACTAGGAGGTATACGAACGAATCAGACTTTTCAAGAAGAATATAGAAGGGGTTTTCTCACAAAGAGATAGGTTCACACACAAAGGTGAATGTCACAAAGACTAATCCCACAAAGGGTTCTCACAAAGAGATTTCGCACTTAGCACTTAGCAAGCGGCTTGACACACAGTCTAACTACTTCATCATTTGAATTCTTCAGCTTTTATAGAGGTGTAGCTTAAGTAGCTTGAATAGGAAATGTTCTTCAGCTTTGAATACTCCAACGGCTAGGAACACTAGTATCTTCAACATATTTTATTTGTCTTTAGCCTTCTTTAGAGTCTTGGCTGGATTTTCATGTAGCTCATCTGATAATAATGACATATAGACGTTGATCTTTAATCAGCATGATCAGAATATGAAAGTTTGAAAACTTTCCTTACAATAGTTCCTTGACCTGCGGAATAGGAGCAATTAGCATAAATCTTTCCAAAATAGATTTAGCATTAAATAATAATCTCAACGATCAGCTTAGAACTTTCCCAATATGTATAACACAAAGTTATTGCAATTAGGCACGTTTTGCAGTTGAAATAAATCAGATATAATATTTTGAGCAAAACTTAGAAAGTTTTCTAAACAGTTCTTTCAATCATAGCGATAATTAAGGAACAGGAATAATTCCCAGATTTCTTTCTTTCTTGAGATAGATTAACACATAATCACTGATTATACATTAAATGTAATTCTAATCTTACTCAATCATGGTCTCTTAATTATGTCGCACTATATAAAACAATAATCCGAGACATAAATGATTTTTTTCAAATTAAAACTTTATTATAATACATCGAGACAAGCCAACATATATATATATATATTCACAAAGAATTTTTGGCAATTATTAAAACACATATATTTAATAAAATAAATAAATAAACACTAACGTTAATTTATTTTATTTTCTAGCGCTTAATTAACTAAAATTAATCTATACAAAATTTATTCCAACAGCATAGTTCAAAGTGGAGTCATGGATTCAAAGAGTTCGGTGTGGAAGGTTCAATGGTGTGCAGAGTTGGTGCCAAGGGTTTGGTTCGAAGTGGCTGTGGGTGTGTGGGTTTGATTCTTAGGGTTTCGTGGTGGGGGACACCGTTGGTGCCAATGGTTTGGAGATGGCTAGGGTTTGGTTCGAAGGGGATGAAGGTGTGTGGGTTATGGTTTGGTGGTGTCAAGTTCGAGCAATTAAGGGGAACATGGACGGTGTTAGGGTTAGGTTGTGATGAGAAATGTAAAACATGGGTTTTGAGGGAGAGACTAATTTGACAAATGTACATTAGTTGATTTGGCTAAAAATTTTAGGTGGCAATTTTTTTTCTTGCATTACCGGTGTTGACGTGGCAATTATCGTGTCATGTCAGCACTTAACTGGACACCTCAGCCCACTAACGGGACTCATCAGCATTTTTGGAAGGCTGGCCTAACAAAGGGACCAATGTGCAACGAGTCAACAAAATTTAAGGACCTAGTTGTACAATTTTGCAAAATCGAGGACCAATATGAAAACGCCTACAAAATTCAAGGACCAATAAGCTAGTTTACTCTTTTCTAATTTCTATTCTAGCCCCTTCTTGAAAATAGATCCTTTAGAATTCTCTGTATTTGAGTTATTTTTAATCGTTCGATTTCTTGTTCGCTGTTGAGATCTTGACACGTGGCGAGCTTATTTAACAAAAGGCACAGAATCATCCCTTCTACAAAAGACTCCAAAGAGCGTTTGATTACATAGGATCTGAGTCATTGTTCTTATCCATTCCTCTTTAATTACCCTCCCCTCTCCACTCCTCCCCCCTAATCTATATATCATTTCACTCTCACCTCAGAAACTTCTAGACGCCATTCCTTACCAAAACCTATCAACTTGTGGAAGACGAGCTCATGACGCCGCCATTCCTTTCCAAAACCTACCAATTTGTGGACGATCCCTCTGTGGATGACCTAATTTCCTGGAACGAAGATGGCACAAGTTTCATTATTTGGCGACTCGCTGAATTCTCTCGAGATTTGCTTCCTAAGTATTTTAAGCATAATAACTTTTCCAGTTTCAACCGTCAACTCAACACCTATGTGTGCTTTCTTTCTTTTTCTTTTTTATTTTTTATTTTTATGGGGTCCTAATGTATGATTTTCTTTCTTAGTTTTTCGTTCCTTGCTTGCTAAACAGATTATTCACGTTTGATTTGGCAGGGATTCCGGAAGGATTCCCCAGATCAATGGGAATTCGCTCATGACCGTTTTCGGCGAGGCGAGAAGAACCTGCTCCGAGACATACAACGGCGGAAAATATCGCCATCTATCGCCACCGTAGCCACATCGAATACAGTGACGATGGCTTCCGTCGCTAGAGCGGTGTCTCCGGGCAACTCAAGTGAAGAACAAGTCATCTATTCAAACTCATCTCCAACTGCGGCACATAGTACAGTGCAACAGACCACAAGTTGCACCACAACGGCTAAGCTATTTGAAGAGAATGAAAAGCTTAGGAAAGAAAATATGCAATTGAGACAAGAAGTGAGTGAATTGAAGGGGCTATGTAGCAACATACTAAATGTGATGACTGATTATGCTTCAACCCATCCAGGGTCCATGTGAGTAGACGTAAGTGGGTTTGATTTGATATACGTAGAATGTTTAAAAGGTGATGTCATGTGATGGATAGGAATGTAATTGGTATATATATGTAGGAAAGCAATGGAGATCTTGTGCTAGGATCCAAACTTTCAATACAATGAAAATGTACATTTGTTTGGTAAAATAGATCAAAATATGTTTACGTGGATTGGGGCGTGATTAGGGGAAGCTCAAGTTTGAATTTCCTAGCTCCTTCTCCTTTAGTAAAATCATTCATTGTTAGTATGTTTGCTACACAAGGATGTTTGAAGTTTCATTAATTAGCCGGTTACAAAATATATATATATATATATATTTGAATGCATTTTTATATCTCAATTATCACGTAACAAATTGATTAGCTTTTTTTAAATTAATTTTAATTCATAAATTTTAGCTTCTATCAATACTTTAATTACTAATCAAGCAGTTGGTGTTATATAGGTAAATTAATCACATATTGAGAGTGTATGTGAATAGTGATAGGACATACATAGACTAATATTTATCTTAAGTGTTTTGTCTAATTTTATTTTTATTTTCTTGACAAAAAATAAAAAGATATCACATTGAGAACATATTTAAATAGATGAAGAAAAATTGTATCTTTCGTTTTCTTAAATTATCTATAAAAGAAATAGTATTATTGCTCTCTAACGTGACTCAGACACAAACCAAGTCTTTTGGCCATCTTGAATTTGTTTGCGGAAAATAATATATGGTCTATTAAGCAGTGTACAAATGGTCAAATCTATCGTTGCGCATATATAATTAATACAAGAAGAAATGTTTCTAAACAAAAGTCTTTAAAAGACGCATGTACAATCATATTTATTAATTACATAAGAACTAGCAAACAATTTAATAGTATACCATTTAATACATATTTCTTAAGGATTAAACTACATATTTATTTAATAGTATATTATTTAATACATATCTATTTAATACATATTTATTTATTGTATACAATAGTATACAATTTAATACAATTTATGTAATTCCTAAAAGATTAAAATAGTATAATATTTAATTTATAAAAATGACTAATTAGTATACCGTTTTTATCTTTAAGGAATTAAATTGTACATTTCAAATTTTCAGATCCGATTTTTCAGCTCAATGATCTTTCGGAGGCCAAATTGTTAGTTAAAAAATCAAAGAGGATAATCACATAGCTAGCATGTCTCACATATATGCATGTCCGTTCACAACATCATCATGAGTCACGATCAACTTCTGACTAGTATAATAAACGAAATAAAGTTGACTAGCGCCTTATTAATCACTAATCAACATACATCATCCATCCTTCTCAATACTTCTCTAGCTAGTTTGTAAGGATGGGATCTTCGTGGTTTATTTTAACTTTTTGTTTGATTAAAAAGAAAGAGGATAATCAATATTGATCTAAATTAATGGCTACTACATTAGTGACAAACAATCATCTAGATAGTGAAAGGTTATTTTAATCAGTAAGGATTTTTTTTAATATCAATGTTTTGACAGGGCATCTTAAAGAAAAATAAAGATTAACGAAATTATGATAAGGAAGAAAAGGGAGTGTTGACGGAGAAACAAGCCAAGTTAATGCACTGAACAGTGTGGTACTAAAAACGAAATTCAAGTCCCACACAAACTTTTTTTACTAATTCAAGTCCTTCTTCTTATATCAGATGGACCAAAACAAAATTGCAAAAAATTTCACGGGTGTGTTATGTAATTTAGACTCAGGTACTAAAAAAGGATTGGTTATAATTGCAGAAGGAACCATCAGTTTCCATCACTTCCGAATCTCCCTTTTCTTAAGATTTTATTTCAATCCAGTCCCCATTTAAATGCTTTGTTGCCCCTAAGACATTTAGTTTTCACAATTGAGTCAAGTGTACCTCAAAATTATGGTACAATTGACACAAAAAAAAATAAGATTGAGTGTATAATTGACCCAAAAGAAAACTTTTTGGGTATAATTGAAAGTAACCTCATATTTTGGGGTACAATTGACGCAAAAAAACTTTAGAGATACAACTGAAACTAACTACATATTTTGAGGGTACCAAAATACTTTTACCTTTTTTTTAATAGATGGGCCTTAAATTAGAATTGTGTTGCAATCAATCTCCTTGTAATCTCCTTTGTTGATTAATGATATTATTGCACTGATTTACCAAAACAAAAAAGAATTGGGCTGCAACAGCCTTTGATGTTTTGGACTCTTGGGCTCAAATGTCCGAAATTATCCAATAAAGTTCCTTAAAAAATAACAAAACAATATAAAATTAACATGAAAGATAACAAAACATAGGGGTGAGCGTGGGCTGGGTTGGGGCGGGTTAAGGGAAAATCCCAGCCCAACCCGCACATCAATTTGTGGGTTGGGTTTTATAATTTTTAAAACTCAACCCAAACCAACCCAACCCGCAGAGTTGCGGGTTGGGTTGAGTTAAACCCGCGGGTTGAGTTTGTAAAATTTTTTTATAATTTTCATAATAAAAAAAATATTATTATAAATTTATGAGTAGTGAATAAAAAAACTTACACATAAAAAAATTTAAAAAACATAGATTTTATATATATAAATATAAATCAATTAAAATATATTCCATAACAAATGTAAATGTAATTATGTAAATTTTAAAATCAAAATATCTTATTTATAAAGAACTAATAATATAAATAAATAAGAAAACATACAAAATTTATATAAATATACATAAACATGTATAAAAACTAAATAAAAAAATAAAAAAAATTTATATGCGGGCTTGCGGGTTGAGTTGGGTTGAAAAAATCTGAACCCGCAACTCAACCCGCAAGTGTGCGGGTTGAGAATTTTGAGCCCATACCAACCCATGAACCCAAACCAACCCAACTCATAGCTGCGGGTTGGGTTGGTTTTTGCGGGCTCGCGGGTTGGCGGGTTGAGAATTTTGAGCCCAAACCAACCCAACTCATAGCTGCGGGTTGGGTTGGTTTTTGCGGGCTCGCGGGTTGGCGGGTTGGTTTGCTCACCCCTAACAAAACATTTGTTTCTTTTTTAGAGTCAATCAATGATTTGATCCATAAAATATTATAAATATTTCAGTTTGATCCTTAAAAGATAAAATTATAAGATTTAGTCTTTAAAATATGTAATTATAGTCCTTGAAAGATAAAATTATTTGGCTAAAGTGCACTTTTGGTCTCATAACTTTGGCAAAGGTTTCAATTTGGTCCCATAAATTTTTTTGTTGCAATTTTGGTCCCATAACTTTGGCAAAGGTCTCAATTTGGTCCCATAACTTATTTTGTTGCAATTTTGGTCCCATAACTTTTTAAAGCGTCTTACTGTTGGTCCCAATACTGATTTCCATCCATTATCTACCACTAAAGATGATCTGACATACTGAGTTGGATGATGACGTGACAAATATGAGTGAAGTTATGGGACAAATGGAAATCAGCTTGAGACCAACGGTGAGACGTTTTTAGAAGTTATGGGACCAAAATTGCAACAAAAAAAGTTATGAGACCAAATTGAGACCTTTGCCAAAGTTATGGGACCAAAATTACAACAAAAAAAGTTATGGGACCAAAATTACAACAAAAAAAGTTATGGGACCAAATTGAAACCTTTTCCAAAGTTATGGGACCAAAAGTGCACTTTAGCCAAATTATTTTGTTAATAACTCAAATTTAACAATAAATATGATTTGTTTTTCAGTTCAACTGTTTATATAATTTTAACAAAATTCAAAATTATATCAAATTTATCATTTAATTGTGATTGATATACTGAATAAATTAAATTGATTGTAATTATATTTTTTAGGAATTAAATTATAAATTTTTTTTTAAGGACTAAATCAATATATTTATTATCTTTCAAAGACTAAATTATTAATTTAGTATATTTTTGTACTAGTACCCTTCCATATTCAAAGTAGATATTGCGAATTATTCAAACTTGCTTATTTCAATCCTAAATATAATTACAACGTCATCTCCAAGAAAGAAAGAAACATGGAACAAAAAAGTGGAAAAAGAAAAGAAACTATTCTTAGGAAGGCAGCAAAGGGATCATATGACCATGCATATTAATTAATGTGTATAGTATTTCAACCAAACTATCAATTATATTCCATAGCTTACTTAATGAACAAAAATCGAATATTCCGGAAAATTGAATGTGATCATCACCGATTGCTTAAGATTAATATTGGAGAGAGACCCCAAAAGTGGTGGATATGATAATATGATCGCTTAAATTGTCATGATCGATGCTCTGTTCCTTCTTTTAAACAAGAATGAAACCATACAAAAAGGGAGGTTGAATTATTTTTATTTGAAATTTGATTTATATAACGGTAACTTGGTTAATATTTGGTTCCAAAACACTGGTTAGGTTCAGAATAGGTTAAACAAAATTAGAATGAACTAAACACCAAGATTTGTAGAGATTCAGGCTAACAAAATAATTTGATATCTTACATCTTTTTCTCATAACAAAAGAGTTTTATTAAAAGAATAATCACCAAGTAGGTGTACAGTTTGCTAACTTTAATCAATGATCACCTACAAGCAAGTTTTATAGCATCCTAAATTCCATTTGGGTTACCAACAAGTGTTGGGTGTAGCGGCTAGGCGAGTTACGTCCTAGGGAGAGGACCCAAGTTCGATCCCTAGAGTCGACATTGTTGGGAGGGGTCTGGCCATTTCGTCTCTAAGCCCCGAATGATATTAGTCTCCGCTTAAACTGTTACACGGATAGGCGGGAGATACCCATGACTTAACCGAAAAAAAAATCCATTTGGGTTGCTTTATTAGGTGTAATGATAAATGGCTCCTCTTGTCCAATGTTGGTGGATTAAATGTATGACATTTAATTTTTTAAAAGTTTCAATTTAGTCCCTAATTTTAAAACTACTCCTCTTGTTTTGGTAATTAATTAAACTATTGTACTTTTGCTCTTCTGTTATATCATTTTTATTAAAAAAAATAAAATTTTAGTGACAAACTTAAGAAAATACTGATTCTTTTGTACATCACTAACATTTTCAACTTTGTTATTAGGGATCGCCTTGAAGCTTAATCATATTTTAAATTATATTCTCCACTACTCCTCATGCATTTTAAGTGAAGATCAAATCTAGAGACTTTCTCACATATTCAACCTACGTTGTCAATCGAGTTACAACACATAATCGATTGAAACACACGTCAATCTAAATACAAATAAGCAGTTAGCTTATAAAACCAAATAACTTTTGATCTTAATTAATTAGCCAATTCAAATTTACCCCTAGATTTTAATTAAAATTAAATTTTCACTTTGTTTATATATATATATTTTTAAGGTTTTAACGTAAAGATTACATTAAACCTTTTATAAAATTAAAGACAAAAACAAATATATATAGAAGTTCACATCTAATCATTTATTTATATATATTACTTTTTGTTGTTGAATGCCCACTATATCTATCTCAAATACACAAATATAAGCAATAACTTAATTAGTAGTTAGAGTTGAAACATTAAATATATCATTAAATATATACATAGGAAATGAATAAAGAGATGGATAGATAAGTGCATCAACAAGAATAAATTAAAACGAGAATTGGAAGCAAAGCCAAAGTTGGTCTTTTTCTCTTTTTTTGTGAGTGCATGATGATGAATGATGTCCCACTCCCACCAGCAACAACCACGCAAGAGAGATTATTAGTGTTATCATCGGATTGCTACTGCTTGAAATTGAACCAACAACTCAATGAGCATGATGATCATATTGTTGAAAGCCACCTCTCATCATCTTCTCCAATAATCCACAAAAAAAGTTGTAACCCTTCTTCTTCTTCTTCTTCTTCAATATCTTTCTTTGCCCCAAAGCTTGTGTCATCTTCTTCCTACCAACATCAACATCAACAAAACCACCACCAATACCCTCATGAATCCCAAAGCCCCTCCTTTTCTTGTTGTTTTAATAATGTACTTTCTTCTTCCAAGCGTTGGCATACCCTCATCAAGTTTTGTAGCTCCAATACTACCATTCCAAACGTTTCTTCTTCTTCCATGGCTACTCAACTAGAAGATCTCTCGTCACCTCATCATTCTCATCATCCTGCTCACTCTGAGATTGTAAGTTAATTTTTTGAGTAGATTAACAATCTGGTCCCTGTGAAATCATCAAGTTGTTCAGAGACTAAAAATATATCGTTTTAATCTTTTAAGGGCTAAATGTTTATTTCAATTTTTCAGAAACTGAGTTGTCAGCTCGATAATCTTTCAGGAACCAGATTGTTAGTTTATTTAATTTTTTAAAAAAGTATCATATTTATTGCAATTTAATAAGTTTTTGTTGTTGTGGTCGTTGTTTAAAAGCTGCTAATCATCAGTTTATAGGATTGCATTTTTAATGATTATTTTGATGTGTTTTCTCATCTCTCATTACCTTATTCTCATCACTTTGCTAACTCAAATTGAAGATATATAAGTTTATATATATACAGCAGGTGGCCGGATCCATTGAAGTTTAATAAATGATATGATGTTATATATTATCATTTAGTTGTTATGAATCTGTTAATAAAATTATACATTTAATTAAATATTTATTGAGATTAACTGCAAAATATATACATATATATAATAAATTTTCTTAATTTCCATATATATAATAAATTTTCTTAATTTCCATATATATATAGCGGCTGATTAATTGCCTTTGTTCTTCCTTTTATCTTTGTAATTTTCAGAAAAAGAAGAAACTTACTGGCCAGCAGAAAAGAGAGGAACTTGAAAGAGAGGTATTGCTATTACTATTAATTTCCATTGGTTGCATTCTTAAGAGTACTGTGATCATAAATACATGCTGGTAAGAATGATACTCAATATGATATTAAGCTCTAGCTATAAGGTTGGGCTATCTTCTTAATTTAACAATATTGCATTGAAGCTAATATAGCTAGCTAGCTAGCTAGGGTAGGGATTTAGCAGATCTAAGAAATTAATTGACATGCATGATATATATATATATATATATATTCCAGTAATTAACACTGTTAACTAAGAATTACATATAATATTTGAGACTTGTACTTGAAATTAAATGAACTGACTTGGAGGAGTACTATCTCTCTATCATTTCACTGTTGACTAATAAGAAGCTGCTATACCTACTATTTTTTTCTTTTCTTTTTATAAAAGAACATCATAAAGCATGTAGATCTTATAGGGTACTATTACATTCTATTTAGAAGGTCCACCATTACTATCCAATTTATATCTTCTGTTTCAATCAATTAAGACGGGAGTGTAAATTAAAGTGTCACTCTCCCTTGAAAAAATCTAGCCCTGAATTGAATGATTTTTAAAAAAAATCATGGGTATAGTAAAAACGTTGGAACCATAGGTTTTGGATTTTTGCCACGAAGAAGGTAAGCCATAAATGCGAACCATGCCTCTTAATAGGACAATGCCTTCAATTCTATAATCTATATATGAATTATATATTTGCATATATAATGAATATGAGTATATGATATTTACATGCACTGAAGACTTTTTAATTAATTATGGAACAATTAGGTTTCAATGCTTCAAAACTTGTTGGATCAAGAAGAAAAGGTTCATGAGATTTTGGAGATGGTTCATAACCGACCCAATGGTGCAGCCATATCTATTCCAGATTTTCTTCCTCCTAAGGTTATATATTAATATATACATATATATATATATATACTCACTTGACTATTTTTTTTTTTAAAATATCTCCTATATTTATTCAAACTTTGCATTATGTTTTGTGCACGCAGATGAAAGAACTTTTAGGCGAACTAATGGTAGTTGAGGGTGAAATAGCGAGACTTGAATCCCAAATAAGCCAACTTCAAGGTGGATTATCCAAAGATGAAAAAAAAGGAGTCGCTAAAAATAAGGAATCATCATCAAAATCAGTGACTTGGAATATTAATAATAACAATAATGTTTCTAACACTAGTAGTATTAGTAATGGTAGTGCAAGAAATAATATTCCAATTCCTAGTCCAATTCACAAAAGTCATGAAAGGATGGCATTTGAGACCAAAGCATTGCACTTCATAAGCAAAGCTATAAAGGGTGATTATCATCTTAATGACTTCAGCCTTAATGATAAAGCAGGATTCTTGAAAAATATTCTTCCTGCTGAACACAAAGAAAATAATAGTTTGCATAATAATAATAATGTTGAAGATGTGAAAATTCAAGAGAGACTAGTGCCTCCCAGAAAAAGTGGGATACTCAAGCCTTCTTCCTCACCTTTCCGAGACCCTCGCCATCCATCGCCTAAGGTATGTATAACATATGCCTATTAATATTTAATTAATAGTTTACTCGACTTAATTAGTTTTCATGTCTCATAATATATATAATTACATGCATGGAACAGCTGGAAACTAGATGTATATTAGCTAGGCTGATTTGCTAGGTTGTTTGTTAAGATAAATTTTACTTAATTCTCTAATTTTTTTAGGCAAAAGTAATATTAATATCCCCAAAGTATGCAGTCATTTTCAGTAATACCCCTAAATTTTTTTTGGTCAATTGTACCCTCTAAGTATAGGGTCAGTTTCAGTTATACTCCCAAAGTTTTTTTAATCAATTGTATTCACATTTGAGTCAATTGTGCCCCCAAATACTCCACAACTTGGGGGTGCAATTGACACAAAAAAAAAAAGATTGGGGGTACAATTGATTAAAAAAATTTTAGGGGTATAACTGAAATTGGCCCCATACTTTGGGGGTACAGTTGAAAAAGATCACATACTTTGGGGGTATCAAGAGTACTTTTACCTTTTTTATATAGTTTGTTTAATTGAGTTTCCATCCATATGTGCTTTTATTTTTCTTATAAAAATTATTTTTTTCAATTTTTTAATGACCGATGGAGTTTCCAATTCAATGATCTTTCAGTGAACAAATTGTTAGTTTATTACTAAAAAACCCTAATTAATATAATGTTGTGTGGTCATCTATTAGCCAAGGGAACGTAATTTAGAGATGTACATAGATGTGCCAACAAAGTCTCTATTGGATCCACTGCTTGCAGAAGAGAATGACCTAAAGTGGCAACCCAACAAGCTGTCAGAGAGCATAATGAAGTGCTTGAATTTCATATATGTGAGACTTCTGAGAACATCAAGAGCTATGGAGTTGGAGAAATCAGGCCCTATTTCCAGATCTATTCATCACTCTTCTTCTTTGAGCTCAAGAAGCTTCAGGGTGGATCCTGCTTCAGGATTAAACCCTAAATCAAGCCTCATTTTGCAGAGAGAGTCATCAAGGCAGCAAGATCCATATGGGATTTTTGACACTGAAGAGTCCATTCCTAGAGATATTGGTCCTTACAAGAACTTGGTTATCTTCACCTCAGCTTCCATGGACTCTAAGTTCATCTCTAGCCCTTCTTCTATTCCATTACTGAGGAAGTTGAGGTATATAATATTATATAGAGTATATAAATTAACAATAAAATTTGGTTCATGAAGATGATCAAATTGACAAATGATCAATCCCTGCATAAAATATTGAAATACACAATTTAGTTCCTGAAAGAACCAAACAGTATACCTTGTTAGTCATTTTCATGAACTAAAAAGTATACCGTTTAGTTCTTTCAAAGACTGACATTGAGTATACCGTTTGGTTTTTCTAAGGATTAAATTGTATATCTCAATCTTTCAGGGACCGAGTTGTCAATTCAGCGAGCTTTTAGGGATCAAACTGTTAGTTTACTCTAATATATATATGTATGCATTAATATTGAATTATTGATGGGAAAGCCATTTTATTAATTTAAGAGAAAATATATTTTTTGGCCCCTGAATTAGTTCCAAAATTATAATTTAGTTCTTGGATTTTAAAAATGTACTT
The DNA here is from genome assembly GCA_003254925.1 of Chamaecrista fasciculata. Lineage (NCBI taxonomy): Eukaryota > Viridiplantae > Streptophyta > Magnoliopsida > Fabales > Fabaceae > Chamaecrista > Chamaecrista fasciculata. The sequence continues at coordinate 126,825 of QANZ01056301.1, read as the reverse complement.
TTTGGTAGCTGTTGATTTTACTAATGTTAGACGTTTAATCCCCTGAGAACTAAAATATAGTTTATATTTGTTAAAAAAATCAGGGGCCAAAATAATTCTAATTTTCAGGTACTGAATTGTAGTTTTGGGATAAACTTAAGTACTAAAAGTAGGTTTTTTCTTAATTAAATCATATATAAATACTATATATATATTTATAATTCTGTCATCTTTTTCTTGTGGAGTACCACAGGGTATTAATGAGCAATCTTCAGACAGCAGATTTGAAAGGCCTTACTTATCAACAGAAGTTGGCTTTCTGGATCAACATGTACAATGCTTGTATCATGCATGTATAGCACTCATCTTAAATATCTTTCCTTTTAAATCTTTAATTATTTGGATACGGTGTTGAATGAAACATCAAGAAAATGAAAGTAAGATTAATTAATTTGTTCATGTTTCAATCTCAGGGTTTTATCCAATATGGAGTGCCTTCCACCCCAGAAAAATTACTTGGACTGATGAACAAGGTATATATATATATATATAATTATATATGTACATATATAGATGTGATGAATTGTCTAGTCAATTACAAGAAATTTTAGAAATTTTAATAATAAACTAAATGGAGGAATTGTTTGAATGCATGCAGGCAACACTCAATGTAGGAGGCAACACAATAAATGCACAAGCAATAGAGCATTTCATTTTAAGGAAAAGAACTGCTTCTAACATTAAAGAGGTGAATTAATATATATGAATATACATGATAGTCCCTCTTTATATATCAGAACTATTGATTAATACAATGAATTTCCATTAATTTTGTTACTGATGTCTATATATATATATATATATGTAGATACATCGGAAAGGAGAGTGGGAGGAGAAAGAGTCAGTAGTACGTGAGCTCTATGGACTTGAATCTATGGATCCTAACGTCTCATTTGCTCTCTGTTGTGGAACTCGTTCTTCTCCCGCGGTAATACTTTTTTTTTTTTCAACATTTAATTTCTTTCTCAATAGATTTCTTTAATCTTAATTAACTATATTTTCCATTGGAGAAAATGTATTTTCTACTCTTTAAATTTTTATCAAAAATCTGATTTTGTCCTTTAATATTATAAATATATATTTTTTAGTTTCTATGTCTTTTTTACAAACGTGAACTAATTAAATCATGAAAAGTCATGAAGATTAAATAGTTAATATTTGTAAAAAAAAGACCAAAAAGTATATTTTAATTAGGCTAAATTGTACTAAAATTCCCAAAGTTTTAGGTATGAGCAAAAAATACTCTTAAGTTTTAAAACTTGACGGACAAACCCGCTAAGATTTTAACTTTGCTCACTTAAAACCTCTGAGTTTTAAAACTTAATAAATAGATCCGCTGAGTTTTCAATTTTACTCATTTAAGACCCTTGAATTTTTAAAAAGGTGAGACTATTAAGGGGTTTTAAGTTAGCAAAGTTGAAAACTCAGAAGATCTATTTATCAAGCTTTAAAACTCAAAAGTCTTGAGCTAAATTAATTAAAAGTTCAAGGGATCTATCTATTGAGTTTTAAAACTCAGGGTGTTTTCTGCCCTGACTTAAAACTCATGGGGCCTTAATGCAATTTGGCCTTTAAATTATAGTTTTAAGACACAATTTAAAGACTAAAAAATAAAATAGATTTTCTATTTTGTATTGTAAGCAAATAGTGAGTGAGGCAACGTTGGAATATATGAATGCATGCAGGTGAGGATATACACAGGTGATGGTGTAATATCAGAGCTGGAAAGATCAAAACTAGACTATCTACAAGCTTCCATTATGGTAACAAACAATAAAAAGATTGCATTTCCAGAACTATTGCTCAGAAACATGCTTGATTTTGCTATGGACACTGACTCATTGGTGGAGTGGGTGTGTAACCAGTTACCCACAAAAGGGACACTCAGAAAATCAATATTGGATTGCTTCAGAGGTCATCCCAATAATAATGTCAAGGCTTCCACCATTGTTGACAAGATACCCTATGACTATGAATTCCAGTATTTGTTGACTATATAAAAACATTATTATTATTCTAATTTTAATTCCCCCCTTCTTTTTGAATAATGATAAAAATAACAACATATGCACGAGCAGGCACCAAAAATAATAGAATAGTAGCAGGTGAGTATATGAATGAAAAGTGTGTATAAACAAACTATAAAGTGGTCCTCAATATTGTATGAACATTATGTGAAAGCTCTAATTTAATTAGTTTCTGGTCAATGTCAATGTCTTCATCATGTCTTTCTGATCCGTCAAGATATTTGACTATATATCTACATTGTGATTGATCCTCCATCTATTAATTAATTAATTGAGTATAGGTCCACTCCTGTGGGAAATATTTACGTCCTATCAGGTTCCTAAAATATTCCCAATTGATAAATATAGTAGAAACAATCAGTCACAAAAAGAGCTAGACCTGTCAGTTTAGTCACAATAAATATTCACATAATTCAAATAAGTCTAAGCTCAAATTAACACTTCCAATAAAACTATCCTAATTTCAGATTGCATTACTTTCATATTTTTATGTAAGTATAATTCATCGAGGAGCCAATGATGAGACTGAAATTTCAGAAGGCACATTGATACTGTTAGACCAAATCTTGGACTCCAAATATAGCTTCGAGATCATTCCAGCGACGTATCTCATATTGGGCCTTTTTTCTGGATCCACGTGGACGCATTGTAATGCTACACGTGTCACCTTCTCTGCAACCTCAATCGGAAACGAGTCTCTCAGCCTCCGATCCAACCACATTCTCACGCCGCCGCCGCAGACGGCGGCGTCGGATCTGCTTTCGACGGCGTTCCTCGCCGTCTCGATCACCGAAGTTCTCACGAAATTTCCCGTCGTTTCATCAACCACATATTTCAACGGTTCCTCTCCGGACAAGATTTCCAGCATCACAACACCGAAAGCGTACACATCGGACTTCTGCGTCGCGACGCCGGAAAACTGAAATTCCGGCGACATGTAACCTCTCACTCCTTCGATCTTGCTGTTCCGGCTTCCCGCCGGCTTCAACACCGGCGACGATTCCTCAGCGAATTCGCCGATCTCGCCGGAAAGCAGGGCGGCGCCGAATTGACAGATCTTGGCGTTAAACGAAGGCTCTGTAACAACAATTTCACGGCTATTTATACGATTATGCGTGAATCTCTCGTTAAATCCCATTCCATTGTGGATATAATCGAGACCGTGAGCGATATCCGTAGCGATCTGCATCCTTGAGATCCAGTCCGATAACACCGTAAATTTCGGATTTCGCTCATTTCGCAAACAATCAGAGAGATTTGCTCCGTTCACAAATTCATACACAAGGTAGATGTTGTTACTGGCAGAGATCGAAACTCCGAGAAGCTTCACGAGGCTGGCGTGGTGGCTACGGCAAATAACAGAGAGGCGTTGTATGAGATCCGCCGTCTCGATTCGGCGTCGGAATTTGTGGTGAAAGACCATAACATCCGTACCGCGTAACGTACATCGCGAAGATTGAATCGAAGAGCGACGACTGGGAGTGAAATTGTTGGTGGCAGAGGAAATTTCAGAGAAATCGTAGATTTGGGGATTTTCAGAGAGGGAATTTTCGAGTTGGAAGGTAGAAAGTGAAGAGGTAGGGTTTGCGATGGAGGTATCGCAGGTGAGGATGAAACCGGTGGAGTCCGGGGCGGCGCGTGAAGATGAGGAGGAGGGTTCGTGGTGGAAGACGAAGGGAGAGGGTGGTGCGATTGGTGCAGTTTTGGGTTCGTAATGTGAGCGCGTGGTGCGAGTGCGAGTGGTTCGAGGGTTCGAGATGGGACTAGCTACGTTGGTGGCCGTTTTGCTTTTACACATAACAGAAGAAAAGTTAAGAAAATTAGATTAATGGATGAAGTTGAAGCTGAAGGCTCATGGAAATGAAAAGGGATGTATGAGTATGGGTGTATGAGATAATTAATTGATTTTCTTCAAAGTCGGCCAAAATTCAAAGTGATTCTTTATCTACTACGGGTGAATTTCAAATTGGTCCCATATAGTTTATTAGTCAAAGTGCAAATTAGGTCTTATATCTTTTGCTAAGTTTCCAATTTGGTCTTGTATCTTTTTTTGCTACAATTTTGGTCATATATCTTGTAAAAGGTCCCAATTTAGTCTCATATCTTCTAGTTAGATTGCATAATTGGTATCATATCTTTACAAAAGGATCAATTAATTGATCCTTTTACAAAGATATGAGACCAATTCTACACCTAACTCAAAGATATAGGACCAATTTTGTAATGGACCCAAAGATATGGGACCAAATTTGCAACAAAAAAATATAAGGGACCGAATTGGGACCTAACTTAAAGATATGGGATAAAAAATGCAACAAAAAATATATAGAACCAAATTAGGAACTGAGTAAAAGATATGAGACCAAATTTACACTTAGGCCTAGTTTATTTATTCTATATTTGTCTTACATATTTTTATAATTTTTCAAATTTGTTTAAAAAATACTGAATATGGAGTAAAAAAACTCGTAAAAATATGTAAGACAAATATAGAATAAATAAACGCGTAACGGTCATATTTTTTACTAATACTTTGGCCGTTAACAAACGAGTAAATCGAGTATCGAACTTGTTTCATAGTTAAACAAGTGAAATTAACCATATCTCTTGTTTCAATTTTGAATGCAAAGAGTTTGAAACTATATAAGTATTATCTCTTGAAAAATTATTTCTTTGCTCAGAATAAATCATTAGCAAAAGAAATCAAATCGCATCTCGATAAAATATGTTTGAGCTCAATTTGAAAAATTATAAAAAAAATATCAATCTAAAACAAATAATATATAAGGGATCAATTTGAAATCCACGGCATATATAAGGGATCAATATGGGGTTTCGGCGGGTTGATTAGAAATTAATCACAGAAAATGTGAGGAAAATAATAGGATATATCAATAAATTAATTTCATGCTTGACATATATGTAGAGCACTTACACGTAATGTTGTTGGGTAGAGCGCACGTGTGCGTGATGTGTTGCGTGTCAGCGTGTGCATGAAGTCCAAGTGAGAGAGATTGGCTTATGATCATATATGGATGAATTTTGAAGAATTTTTTTTCTTACATATTGATAAAATAAATGTGTAAATTTTACTATTTACTTATCTTAGAGATTGATTAGACTTTCAAAATATCTTCTACTTCGGTATAACTTCCGTGATTGTAACTCTGTTGATGATGATGATGGTGATGGCAGTAACATATGCATCTCCGCATTTTTGGTTGATTTAGAGGGAGATAAAAGAATAAAAGAATAGATAGAGAGAAAATATGTAAATTCTATATATTTATTATTTAATGAAATTTATATATATATATATATATTTTGGAAAAGACCCTTCGTGCCCCTAACTTTTGGAGTCAGTTTCAGTTATGCCCTAACGTTTGTTTTGTGTTAATTATGCCCCTAATGTAGATTGTTGGTGTCAATTATACTTTGACCTCAATTTTTTTGAAGCCAAAGTCATATTTTTGTCCCTTAAGTTTGCTCAAAGTTCTGTTTTGGTTCCTTAAGTCTTCGGCGAACTTTACGCGAGATACACAACGGCCTCGACGACTACAAAAATTCATAATCCAATGTTTTTGACCTCTTGGGTTCAATGGCGGCCTTCTTTTTGCGAACAAATGACCGAAAATATGATTTTCGGCGATTGTGTAATTTTCCAGCGACTATGTAATTTTTCGGTGACTTGCCAGTTATTTTTTCGCAAAATGGAGGCCTCCATTGAATTCAGGAGGTCAAAAAAACTTAGATTAGGAGTTTTCATAGTTTTCAGGGCTGCCGTGTATCTCGTCGAAAAATTCGCTAGAAATTTGAGGGTCCAAAACAGAACTTTAAGAAAATTTGAAGGACCAAAATAGGACTTTGACCCAAAAAAATTGAAGTTAGAGTATAAATGATACCAACTCTCACGTTGGGGCATAACTGACACAAAACAAACGTTATGAGCATAACTGAAACTGACTCCAAATGGTAGGACATGAAAGAATCTTTTACAATATTTTCTCTTTCTTTCTTTCTTGAAAATATAGAAGAGAAAAGTAGGAGATTCAAATCCGGAATATATAGATGGTGGATAAATGCGATTTGGAGAGACAAATGGAATATGTTCGTTCATGGATCGGATCACAAAACTGATATTTCTATATATCTTGGATGGAACGTATTAGCAAAAGGAAAGAACAAATACGCGTAAAAACATTGCTTTATTGCGTTTTCTTCCGCGTAAGACCTAACTTTGATTCTCAACTTTCATTTCATTGACAGCAAATAGGGCAAATAGCTAGCTAGAAGTCATATCATGTTAGAACGACTCATGTTGAAAAAACATAATAGATATTATAAAGTAAGTCTTAATTTTACTTTTTAAATTTTTTTATTGCCAGTTATATACATAAAATTTTATATTTATTTCAAGTGTACCTTAATACTTAATTATCTACAATTGTATTGTACATTACGGACAAATAGTGACATAGTAATTGATTTTTTCTTATTTATTTTAGTATTAATTATACTCTTAAAATTTTATATTCGTATCAATTATATTTTAAAATTTTAACATTTTATGACAATTGTACCCCTCAAATATTGATGTTAGCTTTTTCTGTTAATGATTTAGACAATANATTCATCCCATAAAATTGGGGGGAATGAAGATGCTTTTGCCTAATTGATATTATATATATGTAGAGTAAGATAATAAGTAAAACTCGATATATCCTTGAAAGATTACCGTATTGAAAACTTTTTTTTAAAGAGATTGAAATCCACACTTTAATATTTTATAGACAGACTAATTATTAATTTATTCTTATATCTAAATTTGGATTGACTAGATAATACTTTTTAGAGATGACAATGAGTGTAAAAATGTAGGATACTTGGTCATTTTATTACTACTATCCGTATTCGTATTCATTTATCATATCCAATACTCACACCTTATTCGTATCTGAAAAATTAACTTTCGTATTCATATCCTATTTAGTATCTGATATCCGATAGATATTCGAAATACTTGAAAATTTATGAATATAAAATAAGACATCCTACTTTGATTATGGAAAATATCTAATATTCGTTAACCAAAATAAATTAATTAAATAATAATAAAATCTATATATATATAATATAATAAAATATTTATATTATAAAATATTTAATACCGAATTTTTGTTTTTCGATTTCATAATACCGAGTTTCTTAATTTATTATCCATTTATTTCATAATGATATCATATAGTTAGAATATATAATATACATATTTATCTGATATATGATAGTTTCTTTTATTTTTTATTATCTACACCCTATATATATATGATATATTGATATTCATCTAAATATTTTTTTAAAAGTAAATTGGGACTGATAACTTAACTATTCATCCAAATTGCCACCCTATAGTACTTTCTTTCGTTCTTTCTTTTTTCTGAGGGCATGGAGTTATTGATCTAAACGGAGGATTTCCAAAATATGTGTGGCCGAAAGAAGACCTATGAGGATGGTAGTCAATAGTCATTCAAGCTAGCTAGGGCAAATTGAATGCTTTTGCAACTTGAGTGTCTTTCACCGACCTTGTTCCATTATGATCATAGAGTCAATCTTTTCAAAAAAAGAAAAGAAAAATGATCATGGAGTCAATATTGACTCACAAGTCACAATACCTGAAAAAGAAATTAAAAGACACTTCTTGTGCAACTTTATTAATTCCATCTTGTTGTTTTGGTCTGAAATATAATTTATTTAAAAGTAAAAAAAAAGTCAAAAATAAAGTAAAAATAGACAATTTCTCTATAGCATAAACAACAATATTAGATAGGATATCAACTGAGAAGGTGAGGGGTTTACAATCCATTCAAGAGAACCCATCCTCGTTTTAAATAAATTGGCAAGATAATCAACTGTCAAGTTAGCGGATCTAGGGATCCAACTAAAGCTACAACCATCTAAAAAACAGAAAACATAAGTAAAGTCATCTAAAAGAGACAAACCCTTCCAAACAGGAGCGCAGACAACCCCAATGATTATTTTTAAAAAAGATATAAATAGACTCAAAGCAATGGAAGAACACCCAATATAATAGAGTTGTTTTTTTTATTAATTCCATCTTAGTGTTATTTCATATTGATTTTGATCTCAGTATGACCAGGTATCTTCCTTAGTATTTTCATAAATCTAGTTAGTAATACCCCTCCCCACATTAATAGAAGAGTACATATATATATATATTATCGAGTTGAGTTGGACTTTGTGATTAAGTATATTGGAAACTTGAATTAAGTTGAGTTAAACTTACAAAATTGCAACCTGAATATATACATTTCAATACAAAATTGCAATGTATGAATAGAATCTAAGACTCCAATACTCTTAAGAATATTAGAATTTGTTGGGCTTATATTAGTTTGGGCTTTGTTTGTTAGTGCAACAATATAACACATCTATAAGAAAACTCAAGAATATGGTATGGATGGTAACTTACTAGCTAGTAAAAACCAATGAGAATCAAATATTACCACTAATCATATATATTATTAGAATTTGGGTGAGTATAAAAAACCACCATTGCTTAGCCTTAGCTATTTATTTTTTAGCCATCGGATTGGATATTTTGACCTCGAGATTTGTGTAAAATAATATTATTTTACATAAATCTCGAGGTTAAAATATTTAATTTAACAACTCAAAAATAGATAGCTAAAGCTATAGACCTTTCTATATCATTATCCGGTTAAGATTATTTATTGTGGTATAATTTTGTAATTAATTGAAGTTGTTAGTTTGTTAGATTAGTTATTATTGTAAAGTTTCTTTACTGCTCTTAGTTAGGTTGAGTTGTTAATAGAGTAGTCTGGCATGAACTGTTGTTGTATACATAGTTACATACTAACAGTAATAAAGTTTTGAGGTACTATTCACTCAATACAAATTTATTAAATTTAAATTCGAGACATTTGTCTATGAAAATTGACATACTTATTACAACTAATCATTTATCGGCTATAACAAACTCTTTTGGATAGAATAGTATTTGATGAAGATAAAGATTTTATTTCAATTTATCAAGACTACGACCTTAGGGATAAAAAAACAGTAACTAGAGTGAGATAGAATTTTTTTTTTTTCATGTAAAAAACGTTATAAAATTTTTCTTTTAAAAGATCCCGTTCTCAAATAGAAAAAGTTTTGGTGTATTTTGATTTGTGAACTTTTTCTGTTCTTCTTTTCTATTTAGAATCATTTCCGAAGTGCATTTTCTGATTTGTTTTTTCATTTTTTGTCAATGGGTAATTGAGAAAGATTGATCATAAATTTCTATCCAACAACAGACATATGTCTGATCATGTAGATTTGGAAAGACGGAAACTGTCTAAAATATATCTCTCCAGCCGCGCCCAACAAAAAAAATAACTAAATTATATTTTTCTATTTATAGTTATCATGCAGAAGGATAATTTCACATTATATTATAAGACTTGTTTTGTTGTATGACAATCAATGTTAAAGAATAAAAGAATAGTAAAAGTAAAAGTAAAAGTTTAACATGAATGACGGAAATGCTATAATGGATGAATGGTCATAACTTATAATGGAAAGATTCAATATACTGGAGAGAAATTAAAGTTGGGATCGCACTTATCATAGAACAATTGGTCGAAACCCATCTAAGATGACTCGAGTATGAGCATGTACAAAGAATATCTATAAAAAGTTAAAAACTCTCATAAATAGAATTGATAAGTGATGATATGATAATTTTAAGAAGAGGAAGATCAAATAAAATTATTAGAGAAACTATTTGAAAATATTTACACATTAATATATAACATAAATGTGAATATGTGCCAAGATATAACACGCCGATATCAGTTGAGCTATATCTATATAGCTGATCCTACAAAATAGAAAAAAAAAAAAAAAAANAAAAAAAAAAAAAAAAAAACTTTAATGATTGTTGTATAGTTGTTGTGCAAAAATAGAAGTATATTTTTTGAATTTATAACAGTCAAATATATGACTTTTTTTTGTCAGTTTAATATTAGACTTACCCAAAGAAGAGAGGTCATAGAATGTCTAAAGAAACATGAGGAAGCAATAAGGTATATATATAGGAACATGAAGTGCTTCTTGTAAATTGAAAAGAATATTTATTTCCAAAGTTCAAGAAAACACAAATTAAGAATTAGCTTTCTAACATTAATGCATGCATGCATGGGATCCTAGCTAGTAGAGTAAAGAATTTTTATCAAGTACTGTTCTCTCCCAAAATTTTGTAGGCATCAAATATCAATCACACTTAATTCCATCAATTCGTACTCTAATTAGTCTGGCGTGATTAATTTTCCTGTTCCAGAATAAAGTAGTCTACTTTAGCCGTTACTATACTTCCACTTTTTAGATCATAAGCTCAATTAGAAAGATCCTAATGAAGTAACATTATTACCAAATTTATTTACAACTTTTTGTAGGATACTAGGAATGTATACTAAAAATCTGATATATCAGACTTCTACAGTTCTAAAGTTAGAGGATAAAAGTAATATATTTTTTAATTTGACCTTTATTAACTATTATTATTTTTAATTTAGTTCTTAATAAAGTTATTTGTTATATATTAACTTTAAGTTCTCAATAGAATTGACGACATATTATAGTACTTAATATCATCAATTAACAATAACCTATAATCAATTTTAATTAAAAAATGAAAATAATAATTATTCATTTAAAAATAATTTATAAATTATTAATAAAGTTTAAATTTAAATTAAATGAAAGTCAAAACTTCAAATTGGTCCCAAATGTACATATATAGATTTCAAATTGGTCATAAATATTTCATTTGTTTTAAATTGATCTTACATGTTTTCATAATTTTTTAAATTAGTCTCAAACCTACTTTTGATGTACAATTTGAACTTGTTTGCTGATGATATCAACTGGACAAAGAAAGAACTCTGAAAGACTAACAAATAGTTGTGAAATCATTGCATTCATACTTAAAACAATAAAGATATAATCAACTTCATTTGTTTTATCATGAAATGAGCGGTGTACTTTTGAAACCCGATTTTATATTACTTATTGATAATTCTAATTGAATAGAGAAAATACTCGTAAAATGAACACTTAATTATGAATTTATCTCATTCAAACTTAAAACGAGATAAATATAATCACATATTCAGTATTTTGTGACCAATTTGAGAAATGATGAAAATGTGTAAAAGGAATTTGAAAAAAATAAAACATTTAGGATTAACTTAAAATCTATCCCATTTATTTAGGACCGATTTGAAGTTTTAACCTTAAATAAAAGCAATTTACAGTAATTGGCACTGTTTCCAATGTGTCAAGAATCAACAGTGCGGTAAAAGGCCAGGGTAACCTTTTGTCCTTTTGGTTTAGGTAAAAAATATTAGTATGGCCTCGTCTTCTCCTCAGAAAGTAAAAGCAATAACAGTAACGAAAAGTTAGCATCTACATATATATATATATATATATATATATCTACTGATGCCAAAATGTTTAAAGCCTTCCATGATATGATAGTGTATTTACATTAATATGATAGCAAATTTGGGAGCACAATATTATACACTGTATATATACATACTATTTTCTTCGAAACCTCCTTTTTTGAAAAGGCTCATAATTGATTTACATCCCTTTGTGGCAAATGACGACAACCACCCTTATAAAAAGCTTTGAATTTGAGAGAGAAAATGAAAAAGAAATGATTTATTTTATTTTATTTAAAAAAAGAATATGTTCCTTCTTATGGAGAGAGAGAGAAAGATAGAGAGAGAGAGATCAGACCCCACATCTTCCATAGATGCTGTCGTTTAATTGATTAAGCAAACACGAAGAGGAATCATCAATGTGACCCAGAGATTTCATATATATATATATATGTATATATATATATATGTATATATATATATACATAATACATATATAGCTAGCTAGACATGCCCTTTCTTCAACCATCAAATTGATATTCTTTCGGTTTTTGTTGACTATGCATGCATGCATCAGTGCTGGTACTTTTATCACACTTTGATCATCATTAAAAAGTAAGATAATTATATGATTAAAGTCATTCACTCAAATTTACTCACCAAGTGGACCATATCAGTTGAGATTTAAATTTTAAAGCATACTACTGTTTTGCATGGTTTTTTCTTTTTCTTTTGGACAATATGTAATGGGGATTATTTACTACTTACTAGATTAAATACTTCTGTTGTTATATATGTAAGTTATTAGTTTCATGTTATTGATTATTTTTACAATTTTTACTGATATAGATATTGTTGATTAAACTAATTAAAATCAATTGATGAATTAGTCTATAAAATATTATAAATCTCTTAATTTAATTTTTAAAATATATAATTATAAAACTTTAACTTCACAAAAATATTAGTACAATTAATTAGTTGATCATTTGTTAAAGAAATTAATCAAAGTTCAATAGATCAAAGGGTCATTTTGGTCCTAAATATATGCTCTAATGTTCATTTTGGTCCATCATGTTTCAAAATATTCATATTGGTCCGAAATGTTGGAAAAATGATTCATTTTGGTCCTAAATATTAATAAAATATTTCATTTTGGTCACAAACTATTGAATTTGATCATATTTCTCTTGTCTCTCATTTTAAGTTCAAAGGACTTGTTAAGAGGAACTCTTAGCCCTGAAACTGTCGCCTTCGAATTTGAAACGAGAGAGATATGACCAACTTTGTTTGTTTGACCATAAAACGAGCGGTCTACTTTTAGGATCGATTTGACCTCGATTGCTGATGACCCCAACTGGATAGAGAAAGTACTATTCAAGAACAATACATAGCTCTAAACTTGTCACAGTTGAACTTGAAACGAGTCATATTCAATATTTTGGGACCAAAATGAAACATTTTGCAAACATTTAGGACCAATTTGAACATTTTGAAACATAATGGACCAAAATGAACATTAGGGCATACCTTTAGGACAAAAATGAACCTTTAACCAAGTTCAATATATATAATTGTTAATTTTCTCGCGTTCTCGTTGCAGCGTCGTCGCCATCGGGTTGCCACCCTTCCAATGGTGGTAGCCCCCTTTATTTTCCTGCACAACGGCGGTAGCCCTTCCTTCTAAACAGTGTTGAAAATCCCTCCCCTATTAGGATCCATCTCTCTCTTTACGAGAATGTTACTTTATTTTTAGGGTTTTGTGGCAACAACGTTCTGGATCAGGGCTCCCACGGCGTCGATCTGGTCTGGCTTTCTCTGTTGCGGCGATTCTAGACTAGGCATTCCACGACGACTTCCTGGTTTGATTATGGTTTTTGGGTGTTCGGTGGAGTTTTTTCTGGGTCAGGTACTTCCACAGCGTTGTTTCTTGTTTTGCTTCCACAACGACGTTTTATCAAATAATTATTGTTGCTTTGAGTCTGATTATGTCTTTATTTAGAGAAGCCACTAAGGTTGCCTGCTATCCTGATTGAAAGCATTTTTCTATTTTAGATGACATTATTTATGTTTCCAGTTCTTTAGATGGTTGTAGCTTTAGTTGAATCCCTAAATCCGATAACTTGGCAGCAGATTGTCTTGCCAATTTTTTTGACATGATGATGAGTCCTCATTGCAAACCCCGCACATTCTTAGTTGATATTTTGTCTAGTGATGTTTATGCTAGGGATGAATTGACTATTTTTGCTTTATTTTCGTTTGTACTATACTAATATTTACTTAACTTATATTTACTTTTTGTGATATTTGAATTATACATAAGTTATTAGATTTGTCATTAAATAACAATTGACATTTTTAATAGAGTAATTAAATTGAATGAAATTTTATTTTTGAAACAGTCAATTTTATAATTTGGTATTTTAAAGATTAAATAAAATACTTATCATCATCATTCATATATTAAATAATTAATTTACTGTTAAAATGACAGTGTATAATATATGATTAGTTAATTATTTGTATCAGTAAAATCAAATTATATAAAAAGGGAGGAAAAGAGTGAAGAATAAAATTTGAACGAAAATCATGAAACGGACCAATAAAATTAAGGCTTAAGTGCAATTTTGGTCCCCTAACTTTCGCAAAGGTCTCAATTTGGTCCCCTAACTTTCGCAAAGGTCTCAATTTGGTCCCCTAACTTTCATAAAGGTCTCAATTTGGTCCCCTAACTTTTTTTGTTGCAATTTTGGTCCCCTAACTTCTGAAAGCGTCTCACTGTTGGTCCCAAGTGCACTTTTTCCATTCATTATCTGCCGTTAGTGCCGATCTAAAGGCTGAGTTGGTTGATGACATAATAAATATGAGTGAAGTGGATTAAAAAAGGACCATTTTGCGGAGACGTTTTCATGACTTGGAAGTGCACTTTGGACTAATAGTGAGACGTTTTCAAGAGTTAGGGGACCAAAATTGTAACAAAAAAATTTATGGGACCAAATTGAGACCTTTGCAAAAGTTAGGGGACCAAATTGAGACCTTTACGAAAGTTAAGGGACCAAAATTGCAACAAAAAAATTTAGGGGACCAAATTGAGACCTTTGCGAAAGTTAAGGGACCAAAATTGCAACAAAAAAAGTTAGGGGACCAAATTGAGACCTTTGCAAAAGTTAGGGGACCAAAATTATACTTAAGCCTAAAATTAATGTATATGATAAAAGTTGAAATTACAGATATGGTGGAGAAAAGAAAGACAATAAAAGTATGTGTGGATTAATGAGCTATCTAAATGTTGAAAATTTAGAAATGAAAACAATTTTATAAATGTTATTGCTAAATATTTTAGGATGCATTTGATAAAGTGATCTTAAATTCTTAATCTTATTAAGCAATAACATTTAGATATCTAAATGTTATTGCTAAATATTGACATTCGATATCTTATGATCTCTGAAATAATACTTGTTACATCACAATAAAAAAGTATGCAATATGGTAATAGTATAAAAATAAAGTCATATTAGAGATTATGGGGATATGAAGGATAGGATTTTAACCCGTAACATTTTGTACTAAAAGCAAATATGCTACCAAGTTGTGCTACACTTAGAGGTGAGCACGGGCTGGTTGGGTTGAGTTTGGGGAAATTCTCAGCTCAACCTGCGAGTTAGGTTGACTTAGGTTTTATAATTTTTAAAATTTGACTCGAACCAGTCGTGGGTTGGGTTGGGTTGAACCCGCAGGTTGAATTTATAATTTTTTTCATAATTTTCATAACAAAAAAATGTTATTATAAATTTGTGAGTAGTGAATAAAAAAACTTACACAAAAAAAAAAGGTTAATAAAACATAGATTTTACATATATCAATATAAATCAATTAAAATATACTCCACAACATATGTAAATGTAATACATATATGTAATTATGTAAATTTTAAAATCAAAATGTCTTATTTATAAAGAACTTATAATATAAATACATAAGAAAACATACAAAATTTATATAAAAATACATGAACATGTATAAAATTAAATTTTAAAAAAATTTATATACAGGCTCCCGGGTTGAGTTGGATTGAAAAACTACGAACCCGCAAGTGTGCGGGTTGGGAATTTTGAACTCAAACCAACCCGCAAATCCGAACCAAACCAACCCAACCCATAGTTACAAGTTGGGTTGGTTTCTGCGGGTTGGTTTGCTGACCCCTAACTACACTCCTTTCAATTAATTGGCTTATAGTGTCAATATAAATAATCTTTGTCATATTTTTTACATCTTAATTTTTTCCATTAATTTATATACATTATCCCATTATTAATTTTCTTTTCAATTTCATCGTACAACATATAATATGAATTATAATAATAAAAAAAAACTTTATGAGTTATATGAAAGCCCCTTAAAAATATTTAGTTTTAGAAAATGATTGAGCGTTGAAATATATAGAGATCGCAAAGAATACTAACGACGAGAGGGGAGGGGATCATGGTTGCAAATTGCGGTTGCGGATGCGGTTGTGTTGCGCTCATTGCGGTTGCGGGTGTTCCAATATAGGTTGCGGTCATTGTGAGTGTATCGTTGCAGTCTGATGCGGATTGCGGCCACTACCGCAACAGCAATATTGCGGGCGCAATTGCAGTTGCGGACCGCAATTTGCAACCATAGAGGGGATCCTCTATCGTACTGCACGATTTGCGATGCGACAGGGACCAATAGGGGAGCGCCACGTGTGCAGGCGCGCCCACGTGGCGCTCCCCTATTGGTCCCTGCCACACTGCACACCGTGCGGTACGGCAGAGGATCCGTAACTCGACGAGAGTACTCTCTTAGGTTGACATTCATATTGGGAGATGAAAGTTAAAAGGAACGAATGAAATTAGATATTTGTAGTAATTAATTTGAATTCTTTATAGTTTACTATATGTGTAGTGCTGAGAGAAAAAGGAATAGGGTAGAGAGAGAAAGTGTCAGCTCTCTCTACTTTATTCCTTTCTCTCTCAGCATTGCACTCTTAAAATATTATAAAAGATCCAAATTACAATAGTCATAGCCATAAACGATAAATATTAAACATTGTGTTTATTGACTCGTGCAGTATTATAACTCACATTAAAAATTTATAACTTAAGCTTAGCCCTATTAGGGTTGGGTTGGCCATTCAAGCCTTCAAAAATTTTTTAACAATATTTATTTGTAATATAAATAAAATTTAAAATTTAATTGATAAATTTTTTATGTGAACTAAAGATTATTAAGTATTTTCAAGATATAGATAATGTTATTAAGTCATAACAGTACATATTTATTTATTTAAGGTTTAAGTGTACTTTTGGTCTCCTAATTTTCGCAAAGGTCTCAATTTGGTCCCCTAACTTTTTTTGTTGCAATTTTGGTCCCCTAACTTTTGAAAATGTCTCACCATTGGTCCCAAGGTAGGGGAAAACTTTTGCGAAAGTTAGGGGACCAACGGTGAGACGTTTTCAAAAGTTAGGGGACCAAAATTGAAACTTTTGCGAAAGTTAAGGGACTAACGGTGAGACGTTTTCAAAAGTTAGGGGACCAAAATTGCAACAAAAAAAGTTAGGAGACCAAATTGAGACTTTTGAGAAAGTTAGGGGACCAAAATTGCAACAAAAAAAGTTAGGGGATCAAATTGAGACCTTTGCGAAAGTTAGGGGATGAAAAGTGCACTTAAGCATTATTTAATATCTTTAAAATCACATAATATAATAATTAACATAAGAATAAAAATAAATAAAAAAAGATATATTTTATAGTATGATTCAATCATCTATCTCATTTATTAATTGTTATTGAAAAATTATTTTTGACTCAATATTTTTTATTTATATTTAAAAAGTATATACAATATTAAAAAATTAAATTTAAATATTTTAAAAATAAATACTCAGACAAGACTATTGTATTTTGATTAGTGTCGAGTTAAAAAATTTTAATTAAAAAATTATCTATTTTTTTTAATCTTGAATTATTTAATGAGATTATAAATTGATCTATAAGACTTTAACTATTTTAATAACTCTATCTTGGTTTCGGCCAAAAAAAAAAAAACTCTATCTTGGTGGTTGCTAAATTTGTTAAATGATATAGGTAGAGCTTGCTAAATTTGTTAATGATATTTATGAATAATAAATAATAATGTACATAGTTTTTCATGCGATATGATATGAATGATACCCAAAATGCATAAAATGACAAAAGGATGGATGGTAAGTCAGGGGAGTGAACAGCAAAAGTACAACTGATTTTTTTTTTCTTAAATGATAGTGTGTGGATGACGTGACATAAGTCACAGACAATTAAACAAATCACCAACTTTACAAGAATTGAAGAGTTTAACTTTCACTTCTTGGATTGTTTTAAGTTTTAACAAATATATAAATAACATTTTAAAACATGATATAGTTTATTTATACCATTATCTATGGAGACTGAGAGTGGCAGTGGCGTGAATATAGGAGAAGGCAAGCCCCCAAAGTGGGAAGATCAAAATAAGTTAAAAAAAAAAAAGAGGAGAGAGAGAGAGAGTGAGTGAGAGAGAGAGAAAAGGTAGGAAAGAAAGAAAGAAATGAATTGAAAGGTTGATAGTGACATGCACTGAGAGGCAGAGTGTGAGTTTGTGTGGTGTGTTGTGTTGCACAAAACCAAAGGGAAGAACAAACAAGAAACAAGAGAGAGAAGCCACTAGGACACCCTCTCCCATCAATATTTTTATAGTTTTAAACTATAATATATATATATATATATATA
>QANZ01056301.1:89282-108183 GCA_003254925.1 Chamaecrista fasciculata | reverse complement strand
AATTTTTTTTATTTAACTGAGATTGTTAGTAAATAATAAAATCAAATTGAATTATAAAAGTAGATCATTTATTGCACAATTAAACAAATAAAATTATTTATATTCTTTTTATTTCAAATTCAAAGATAATGACTTTAAAAAAATTATATGTTATTATATATTGAGGAGTTCTTATTTTTTTTAATTGTGACTTTCAACAAATAATGTCATATTACACTTCAAAAATAGATTTTCAAATGAGTTTGAGATTAGAAAAAATAATTGAAATTCATTTTCATAGTATAATTTGATTTCATTTGCCGATAATTCCAACTATATTAATTAGAAAAAGAACTTTTTAAGAATAATACATAATTCTGAATTCACTACTTTCGTACTTAAATTGAAAGACATACAAGCAACTTTAATTGTTCAACCTTGAGACAAGTAGTCTATTTTAAAAATTCAATTTGATCTCATTTGTAAATGACTACAACCCAAGAAAACAAAAACTTATTAAAAATATTATATAACTTTGAATTTATGCATCATATATAAAAGAACAGAAATGTTGTCAAATTTAATAATTTTAGAAAGGCTAAAGTGTACTTTTGGAGTTTTGGTCCCATAACTTTTGCTCGGGTCTTAATTTGGTTTTATAACTTTTTTTGTTGCAATTTTGGTCCCATAACTTTGTAAAAAGTTGCAGATTTGATCCCGTATCATTTTTGGTCTCATATCTTTTGGTCAGGTTGTAGAATTGGTCCAATATCTTTGTAAAAAGTTTCACCGTCAGTCCCACCTGATCCAAAGCTATGAGACTAATTCTGCACCTAACCCGAATATATAAGACCAATTCTGCAAGTTGATCAAAAGATATGGGACAAATTCTACAACCTTATCCAAAGATATAGGACCAAAAGTGTGATATGGGACCAAACCTGTAACCTGAACAAAAGATATGAGACCAAAAGTGAAAAAAAAAGTTATGGGACCAAAAGTAAAATTTAGCCTTTTAAAAATTAACAGATTATAAAAATGTAATATTAATTTAAAATAAATAAAATATTTAACATATATTTTATCAAGATTAATTTGAATATTGAAGCAGTATTTTTTTTAGTTGCATGCCCGGTATTCGAGACCACTCCTCGATTAATCTGGACTCGACCCGGTCGCGCATTCGAGACCACTCCTCGATTAATCCGAACTCCACCCGGGTCGCGCTCCTCGCTATGATGGGTGAATCTCCCAACAAGAATAACTGCATTCACAATGAATCGGACACGGATATTGAAGCCGTATTTAATATAAAAAGGGGTTAGTGTTTCTGTAGTGACTTGATTACCTGACCTCACTACCAATCTACCATTAAACCTAAAGCTCCTCTCGTCCTCGCTTGAGTAGCCATTGTTCCTTTTGTTGTCTTTTCTTTTTTTATGTTTTCAATCTTCTTTGATTTATTTTAAGGCTCCCTGTTCTTAATTAATTAAAGGTAAGAGTACTAATTTCGTCCCCAAACTTTACACCAACGGTCAATTTCATCCCCAATCTTTTTTGCTGTCAATTTTTTCCCCAAACTTTACACCAACTGTCAATTTCATCCCCAATCTCTTTTTGCTGTCAATTTCGTCCCTAAACTTTACATCAACTATCAATTTCGTCCCCGATCTTTCACATTTTTATCAATTTTATCCTTTGACTAACTTCTTTTAATAAATTATCGACAGACTGCATCATGTTTTTGAATCTAATTTAGGATTTGAGTTTCTTTTTCTATCAATTTTACATTATATATCGTTAGCCACATAGATTTTGTCATCAATATTTGGCTAAAGTAAGAGTAAAGGATAAAATTGACCAAAATGTGAAAGATTAGGGATGAAATTGACAGCAAAAAAAGATTGAGGACAAAATTGACAGCATGTGTAAAGTTTGGGGACGAAATTGACAGCAAAAAAAGATTGGGGACGAAATTGACAGCATGTGTAAAGTTTGGGGACGAAATAGGTACTTTTGCCTTGATTAAATGAATACTATATAAATATGAATGTGATGCGATCGAGTAGGTTTGTATAACTTTATTTTATTAAATATATAGGGACCCATGAGAGGTAGAGAGTGGCAGAGAGTGTAGTACCCGTATCTCACTGTCACTCATAGTCATATGTCTTTAGTCTTTACTATACCTATTACCTACCTAGCTACTACTAGCTACCTCATCTTCTTGCTTTTCCCTTATCAATTATCTTCTTCATTTTTCCTTCATTTATTTCTTACATTTACATACCACCTCCTTCCTGACTCTCATTAATATCCAATATATTAATTCTTCAATTTATATTTTTTTATTTTTAAATGGATAAATTATATTTTAATATCATGTTCTACGGATCGATTTCACTTTGGTATCCTATTCTTTCAAAAATGACACTCTGATATCTTGTTCTTTACACCGTTAACACTTTGATACCTTGTTCTATAGATTCATTTCATTTTAGTACTATGTTCTTTCACGATTATTTATCATGTTCTATCTTTGTTATGATACCAAAATATTAACGGTGCAAGGAACAAATTATCAAAATGTCACTCTTGAAAGAACAAGATACTAAAATGTTAATAGTGCAAAGAACAAGACACCATAATATCACTCTTGAAAGAACGTGATACCAAAGTAAAATTGATTCATAAAATAGGGTACAAAAGTATAATTTACCCGTTTTAAATTTATACGTAACAATTATAATATTTTAGAAACTGAAATTTATATTTTATTATTAAAAATTTGATTTATTTATTCAATATAAATTAAAAACTACAAAAATAGATTTCTCTTGGTATTTATTAATTAATATATTAATTATGCAATTATACAGCAGTTACTAGTTAGTACTTAGTACTAGTAGTTTCAGATGATATGAATGATGGACGATGATGTCAAGAAAGATTAAATTAGATTTGTACACCATCATCAACATCATCATAATAAATGGATGCAAATTGGATGTAGAAAATAGAAAATTAAAGAAAAAGAAAGAAAGTAAATAAAGAAAGAAATGAACAGAAGATAGATGACGTCATTGGGGGATGGGCAGAGAGGGTTTTCTCGAATGTCGGAGTGTAGCAGCAGCAGATCTTTTGGTTAATGGCAGTGGTAATATCTCCATTTACCGATAAAAACACACACACACATTACTACAATTTACAAAAGCTGCCAACACTCAATTTCTAGCCTCACTCTTCACTTCTCTTTCTTCTTCATCTCCATGGACTCTCTCATCAATCACACATCCATGGTTAATTCAGGTTTTTAATTTGAGATCAACAACTACTCAAGTGGGTAAATAAATATATATGATTGTAATTATAATATGAATAATATGTATATGAACAAGAAGGTGATGTATATATATAGACATCATATCATATCAAAGCAATCACAATCACAAGTTACAAAAATATATATTGTCCTAAACGAGGAGCGAGCTGGGTGAGTGACAGTGTCGTCATTCCCATTCCATCAACAATACTAGTAGCTCTTAGCCCTGGACTGACCCACGTGGTCCAACATATGCCATCACACCTTCCCTCCTTTTTACTTTTTCAGTCCTCCAAAAAAAAATTAACTCTTTTTTATTTATATGTTTTGAATTATATATATGATTATATTATATGATTATATTCTGATGGGAGCACGAAAACGAAGAAAAGCATGCGATGGAAGAGGCCTACCTTTCACTAAAATGGAATGAGTTGCACCCCCCGTTTTAGTGAGAGAAAGGAACATTCACATCAGATCTTATTCTCTTTTCCTTTCATTAAAATGGACTCTTGATGGAGCCCTCCACTCCTCCTTTTTCGTCACATTTTTCCCCTTTTCTTCTTTCATTATTATTTATTACGTAATATATATATATTATTTCTCTAAATAACAACATGTTAGACAATAAGCAGGAGTAAGAAGTAGTTTGAAAAAACAAATAATAAAAAGAAGATGGAATTATTAGATTACTGTAGAGGTGCATGCCATCAATGAATTTGACCGTTCGAGAAGTGAAAGGAAAGAAATTGAAGAGAGGAGCAGAAGGAAGGAAGACTCACAGTCTCACACAAATTGGAATTTGTCGACTGTAAATTACTGAGAAGCCATGGCTGTCACTCACTCTCACTCTCGTCGTACATTTTTCACTGCCAGTCAATTTAAAGCCTCACTCTCACTCATGTAATAATGCTACTTCCCGTAATTACTCCCCATAACAAATCCGGTTTCTCACATCTATTTTTCACTTTCACTCACACATGCACTTACATAATAACATAAGATAAGAAGTCGTTTCGCAACTTGAAAAGCTAGTTTTGTTTAGTATAATAAATAGTTAAATACAATGAACAACTTGGTGAGTAAATATTTTTATTTTTATTAGAATAGAAGAGGTACTCTTTAACTATTTATTTTATTATTCAAAATAAAATAACAAAATTAACAAAAGGTTAGTCTAAGTGAAATATAATTAAGCACATTAATAATTTAATTTTTGAATGATCATTAAATTATTCAATTCTTAAAAAATTAAAATACATATTTACTCCTTAAAAAATTAAAATAATATACTTTTTAATTTATAAAAGATTAAAATGATATATTATTTAGTTCATAAAAATAACTAATAAATATATTATTTTAATCTTTTAAAAATTAGATTATGCATTTTGATTTTTCAGAGATCAAATTAATATATAATCTCTTTAAAATTAATAAATTTTTAGTTTATTCTAAATAATTTAATTGATATTATATTAAAAAAATTTAGGTTTTCTTTGGCAAAAAAATTAAATTTAAAATATAATAAATATAATTATTTTTATTATAATAAAATCCATAACGTAATTAAGTTGAGTATAAATTAATGGAAATACAAAACTTAAAGACCTAATAATAATAAAAAAAAAGTAAGAGAATTCATGAGTCAAACTCTTACAATAATAGTGTGTGACTGACCGTGTACAATGAAATTTGAACTATAAAAATAAAAATTAAAATTACAATTAAAATGATAGTATCTAGCTACTATCCTAATGAATCACATGTTAATTACGAAAACATAATTTAATTAACGACGAGTTTACGTTAATTATGGTAAAATGGACCTTTTTTTTTCACCTTAAAGTAACGGCGGATTATCCAATATTGCAATCATTGTTGGGGTGTGTCATGTGTTAAGTGTTAGTGTATGTACTCTCTCTCTTTGTGTGTCTTCCTTCTGTTTTTTCTCTCTCTCTCTTGAGTTCATTCAACATTTTCGCTTATAGCTAGGCTTCACCGGAATGTGCATCCCGAGCCTATCCTCATCGGAATTTTAACTGCCTCTTCCTCTCTGTCATAAAACTCCCCACTGCTACTTCTTTTCCAAGGTAATATATATATATATAGTCATAATGATCAACAACAACATAAACTGTACCTGTCATCAACTGTATTAAAACTATCATACTTTTTGTTTTCTAGCATCATTTTCTTCTTCTTACAATATTTGGACCAACACCACTCACTTATAATCCTATGTCTCCTCAAAAACATTCTTTCCTCCTCATCCCCCACTTTCTTTCTTCCCCTCTCATCTCATCACATAATTCCTTTAATTTCCTGCTAAAATCAACCTAACTCCTTCTCTCTCTCTCTTCTTTCTTTACCTAATTTAGTAGAACGTGAACAAGCAGATCCGTTGATCAAACTAGCTAGGGTTTCCCGTTTCATGTTTATGGTGTTGGCTGTTTACGTAGGTGAGAAAGCCAGGTAGGTATTATATTCTTAGCTCTTGTTTTGGGTTCTAATTACGGTGGTTGATTCATCTTGAATGTTTACCGACAATCATATTGAAACTTTCTGATTCGCACTGTTTGGTGGAAAAGTTAAAGTTTCTATCTAATATTTTGACAGAAATGATTAATTGAACTTATATTTGGCAGGGTACTAGTGATCATTGTGGTGGAATGAGCAGTTTAAGGCCTGAATCGCATGTAGCACAACAGATTCGGCGTGACAAATTGAGAATCCAGAATGTGCAGGAAGATTTTCCAAGTACCACCAACATCGAAGAACTACAACAACACACAGTAGGTTTAACCTCATCAGATCTTGTTCATGTTAGGAATGTTAGAAACGCCGCAAACATGGTTTACGAAACACCGCAGCCTTATAATACTACTTACTCATCAACGGAGATGCTTAATTTCTCTTCTTCATCGTCTTCGCCGTCGTCTTCATCATCGATGATGCTGCCGCCTCCCTACGTGTCTTTCGCTCATTCGTCGTCGCCGGACCACCACTTGGGATACGATTGGATGCTTAACTACGGAACCACTCCCATGGTTTCCGAACCCAATAATAATGTAAATGTCTCTGTGTATCATCATCACTCAGCCACCTCGACCACCATGGCCAAGCCTAGTAGTGGTTATAACGAACTCATCCAAGGGCAATTTGGGGAATCTCAGAACACTCTACAAGACATAGTGAAATCAGCTTCGATTAGCGCTCAAGGATCTGAAATACAAGGAGTTTGGATGGGGAATCAGTTCGGAAACGCTAATTTGAGCGATTCAGTGAACAATCCTCAGGGATTATCACTATCGCTTTCGTCAAATCCCCAATCCAAGATTCTAGGGTTTCCATTTGGGGATGGATCCGACGATCAATCTGCGAAAACGGTTATGAGAGATTGTGGGAAATCGTTACATGAGCTAGTTGTGGGAATGACAACAGGTGGTTCTAACAATAATGGTGGTGGTGGTGGTGGTGGTTATCGTAGTGTGGGACCACTGGGCCCATTTACAGGATACGCTACGATTCTAAAGAGCTCCAGATTTCTGAAACCAGCACAAGAGTTGTTAGACGAGTTTTGCGGGCTGTGTGGTCCAAATGTAATGATGATGATGATGATGAGTGATGTTAGTACCAAAGACAGTGGTAATAATAATGCAGGCGGCGGCGGCGACGGCGACGGCGGAGGAAACAGCAGCAACAACAGCTTTGGGTATTCTTCTCGGCCGGAGTATCAACAGAAAAAGGCAAAGCTCCTGTACATGCAAGAGGAGGTTGGTTATATGTACATATATATATATATCATGATTGATTTTATTTTTATTTTTTTTTGTCTATATATGTCTTAGTTGTATAATGTATGGATGCATGATAGTATTAATGATGAATCTGCAGGCATGGTGTGTGTGATTGTGTGTATGGATGTGTCAGAAATTTACTGTTAAGAAAAAAGCCAAATGGTTGGTTTTATCCGTGTGTGGTAATTATGTAGATGTTGAAAGTTAGGTTGTAAAAGGCTCTCAGAGAAAAAAAGATAAAACAAAACAAATTAGTAATATTAGCATTCCTGGTTGTTTCTAAATATGAGTTCTCTTTTGCTTGAGTGATAGTTTTAGTTAGAGGTAGTGTGGCTGAAAGGAAATTCTTGTGGAATGACCTACATTTTGTATTTGAAGTAGTGTCTAGAATTAAAAGAATAAAATATTGATAGAGAAGGTTGTCATCTTTATGGGGATTGCCGTCAAGAGATGAGACCAAAACATTGGAAAAGTGGTGGCCAGTGAGGTTTGTCCAATGTCTTATTTGGAGGCTTTATTTTTCTAAGCTCTTCCAAGCTTGTCCATATTCATATGCAAATTTTCTCAATGGATTATATATTTGTACTATGTGAAATATAGGCAAAGGACTTGATAGAATATTTTTTATCTATATAACTTCCTGATGGAAATTTGTACATTATATTGTTGATTTTTCTACTAATAGAAGATTAACCCTATTTATAATTAGTTCATAATCATACATCATCACATAGCATATATATATATACAGGAAGGATATTTTATGTCATCAAACAACTTTTCAGAATTAAGTATAGTAACTAAATGAATCTAAGAGGTTAATTTGCAAAACATTTTAAGAATCATGACTCGCCCATTTTGTAGATCACATGTGTTTCAATTTTTGAAGCACATAGCTTTCCAAAGCTTCCTTTTTGTTAAAATGACCATGCCTTTAGTTTTTACATTATGCTAAAGACAAGGGGGGAAATGAATAATGATCTCATTGTATTATATCATTTATTTGATTTGATGCTAAGGCTTTTGTTGACACATGTACCTCTTTTATCAACTTGTCTGAATTGCTCTATGCACGTCTTATAACTTGCCTTCTTTTATGTCATTTTCGTATGCTTTCTTTTTCATTTTCTCAGTTGTTGTTTAAATTTCCTTCTATGTAGTTTGTGATGCTGTTTCTTTAATTTGTGTCTCCTTTGGATTCATTAGGCTTCTTCCCTGGTGCTCTCCACCTAGTAAAAAGAATTACTCTCACCTGAGATTATTAGAAAATGTACATTCAAAGTAGTATAAATTGAAATGTGTTTATGAATTGAGTTCAAATTCAACCTTTTTATTTAATTAGTGGAAGGATAAGGTATTATCTTGTGTTTCATTGCCGTTAGTGTGTGTGCATACACATGATCACAAATTGGTTTTTGAGAGTTCACTTTCTATTTCGTTGGTAAATTTTACAGTTAATATGCTGATTATCTCGTGTGTAGCAAAGTAATTTTTATGTCATTCATGCTATCTTTATTACATAATTTTTCCTTTAGTATTGATTGTTTATTAGCTCTCACCCTTTAATCTGTGTTGTCTATGTTTAAATTTTCTATTCCTGTGTTATGTGGATAGGTGCAGATTTTGCACCATATTGTTGAATCTGCAGCTCGTGTAATTATCAAAAACGCAGTAATCACTTTGGCTCTTAATATTGGCAATCATTGTAGTCCTTTAACAATGTCTCCAAATATTGGAATGTCAATAATGATATTTGGCATGACTGGAGTCAACTGGGCTGTAAACTTATTTGTAACTTTTCCTTCTTTCCCTAGGAGTATGTGTGATCCTTTTTGATGCTTCTGTCCTCTCTGTTGACTAATTATTTATCTTACTAGAAAAAATATATATATATATATATATATATTCTTGCTACTCGTGCACCTAACCTACCCATGCATATTTTTGTGTAGGTATACATGTGATGTGTTGCAAAAACCATTGTAGTCTGTTTTTTTTTTTTACTTCAAGTGAAAATTCATTGGGGAAGTGCTTGCTTTTGAACTGCATTTTGCCTAATGTGTACAAGAGCACTGCCTAGTTTGAGTGGAAACAGTGCTAGTTGACAACCTTTCAACTTTCACTGTCTTGTTTGTCATGTAATTATGTGCTGGTGATCAGAGTCATACAATCATTTTTTTATTGTTTTCAAAACACCTCAGACACAACATGATATATATGTATATATAAATATCTATAAATTTAATTGAAAACTTTAAAAATTACAATATCTATTAATGAAATATGTCATGTGTCAATTATTTTTTTTATTTCTTAATGTGTTGGAACAGTAAAAAAGTAATAGTAGCATGCACCTATCGGACTCGGCGACACTCGCTTAAAATGTAGCATTTGTGCTTCTTATTTGAATTTCATGGAGGGAATAACCCAGCTGGTAGCAAAAAGTGTGCTAAAGTGTTGGCATGTTATGGTAGTGTAACATTCTGTCATTGATTGAATATGACTGGTATAGTTTAACCAAACAAGATAGTATGATGACCATATTGCAGAATAACCTTGATTTTGTCTACTTCAACACTTTTAATCATGCTACAATAACATAAAAGGTCCCATGATTCTTCAGGGTTCATGTAATGATAATTCTTCTAGCACTATCTCTAGGATATTGTTTTCAAGTATTTTACTTCCTTGGCTTATGTAGAATATAGTGGTCCCCAAATTTCTCTAAAAGATTGGCTCACTCTTACTTACATTTCTGATTTGGATCATTACAGGTTACACGGAAATACAAGCAATATCATCAACAAATGCAAATGGTTGTTTCATCTTTCGAATCAGTAGCGGGTTTGAGTTCTGCTACTCCTTACATTTCCATAGCTCTCAAGTCGGTGACCCGAAACTTCAGGTGCCTAAAAAATGCTATCTTAGATCAGATAAAGCATATCAGAGAAGTGTTGGGTGAGGATTTTTCAGGATCCACCTCTGGTACAAGTAAACTTGACAGCACTGATATGGCAAGGCTAAGGTATATGGACCAAAGCTTTCGGAAGAACAGAACTGGCTTTCTTGAACCTCAACAAGTGTGGAGACCTCAGAGAGGCTTGCCAGAACGTGCAGTGGCAATTCTTAAAGCTTGGTTATTTGAGCATTTCCTTCACCCGTATGAACTTTGTCCCTCCTTGAGTAGATTAATGATTTAGTTTCTACAAGATAATAAATGTCTTAATTTTAATCTTTGAAAGATAAAAATATAAGATTTAGTCATTGAAAGATGGAATTGCAATCAATTTGGTCCTTTTTCTAAAATAATAATTAAAATTTAACAACAAATATGACTTTATGGAGATTTAAAACTATATTAGATTTATTATAAAATTTCTATTGGCATCTTCAACGAAAGGATCAAATTGATTTTAATTGTAACTTTTAGGGACTAAATTGTGTAATTTCATTTTTTAGAGGCTAAATTAAGACATTTGTTAACTTCGAAGGACCAAATAATTAATTTACTCTTATTTGTTTGGGGTC
Source organism: Chamaecrista fasciculata (assembly GCA_003254925.1). Taxonomy (NCBI): domain Eukaryota; kingdom Viridiplantae; phylum Streptophyta; class Magnoliopsida; order Fabales; family Fabaceae; genus Chamaecrista; species Chamaecrista fasciculata. Next base: position 97,554 of record QANZ01056301.1, on the reverse strand, counting down.
CAAAGACAAAGAAAATGATGAATATAATTGTTGGTTTCTTTTTAGGTACCCCACGGACACTGACAAACACATGTTGGCTACTCAAACGGGTCTCTCCCGAAACCAGGTGGGGGAGGAGGGTCTACCCATTCTAACTTTCATATGTGTTCATTTGTCTGTCTTTATTTGGTTGATTGATTAGTTAATATTTGACCCCATCACGTGAATATCTCTGTTTGGGTCCATTCCATCATGGTCCAACTATTGCAGCATTTAATTTATTTATCTGACCTTTCATAAATTGAGAATCTTGGTTTGGTTTTTATATATTGTCTTGCTCTTGTCCTTTGAGCTTGTATAGATTATAATTAATGTTCAACAGTGTTACAACTTAAAACACCTTGATATGTGCAAGGATAGAACACGTTAGCGTCAGTTGATCCATATAGCCGACCCCATCTAGTGGGAAAAGGCTTTGGTTGTTTTTGTTGTTGTTGTAGTGTTACAACTTAAAACTCTACCTTTCTGATCTTTCCTACTTGGCTGGTTTTATTATATATAATGTAGGTATCAAATTGGTTCATAAATGCTAGAGTCCGAGTGTGGAAGCCAATGGTTGAGGAAATACACAATCTTGAAACAAAGGGTGGTGGAAGCAACATGATGGAAGGAACCTCGGCCACGGAAGGTACTAGCAGTCGGCAACAAGTAGTAGGCATAGTTGATCATGAAGCTATGAACAAGTTTGGTAAGCATAATAATGGAGGAGGAGGAGATCATCATGCAATAATGATCCCTGAGAAGCAATTGCAATTGCATTGTTTGGAAATGAGTTCAATGGGTGGTGGGAATTCTGCAGCAGCAGCAGAGGGAGGAGAAATGTTTATGAGTGCAGCAGAACAATGGAATCAAGAGAAGCGATCGAAAATGGAATGTCATCAAGTTGCGCCGGCAAGCATGGATGGGACATTAATGGGTTTTGTACCGTATCGGCGTGGTGGTGTTGGTGGCGGCGCCGGCGCCGGTCTTGATGTTGGTGGACTTGGCTCTGTGTCACTAACTTTGGGTCTTAGGCATGGTGTTGAAGGTGTGCAGCAACAACAACATTTGCAACAGCAACAAGAGGATCAGCTTAGGCGTCACTTTGGAGAGCACATGATTCATGACTTTGTGGGTTAACCTTAATGTTTAGGAGAATTATATCGATGAAGAAATTTAGGAGATGCATGTGTGAAAGCTGTAGAAAGAAGGGGTGCTACCATTTTACTTTGGTTAGTGTTAAGATTATATAACTCTCAAGTGTGATTTTGGGAGTTTGGGGTGTAAGATTTCTCTTGAAATATATGAGAAATTCTTTATGATTAATTTGCTTCTAGATTAACATTTTTGGGGAGTGTATGTATGGGACTTGGTGTGCCCTTTAGGACATTCTACAAAAACAAAAGAGATGGGAAGTGTAGAATATTCTGATTATCAATGAACAACTCTATTTAATTATGACATAAACAAAAAAAAAATTGTGTGCTGTGTTAGCTAGCAATTACTTGATTATTTATTCTGTCTTGAAAGGGTTGTGTGCTTGGTGTGATGGGGATAATTGGGCAATCGAAGAGAGGCACTATTTTAGTTAGTCAAGGCACTGGATTTATAACTGGAATGCAATGTTATTGGAACATGTAATAGTTTCGATCAAGTTATATAGAAGGAGCGATAGGAGAGTAAATTTCATCAATTGTTTTTGTTTTTTACGTATATTTAGGTCAAATATTTATGTTGGTTTCAAAAGTAGTATAGTGTGAAAATTTTAAATTGATCTTTAATGTTTAATCTTTTTCAAAGCGGTTTTTTATGTTTTTATGATCGTTCACTTTTAGTTTCAAATTATTAAATAATAATTTTTTTAATTCAAATATAATGCTTTTTGAGTTCTAAATTACTTTTAATAAGTAATTTTTTTATCTAATTGTAATTGTTATTAAACAATTAAATTAATCTCTAAAAGTTGATCATTTTATGATTAAATGTGTGAAAATTAGAGTTAGTCTATGATGTAAGTTGAGTATTGCATGTAAATAGTTATATGATTTCTTATACAGTTTTAATCGGTTAAAAGAGTTATTTTTATATTATTTCTCAAGATTAAATTACTTGAAAAAAAATCATGTGATATCACAATTATAAGTAATGCTCAAGTTGCATCGTAGAATTTATCTTGAAAATTGTATCTATAGAAATAAAGTTAAATTGTACAACAAAAGTGCGTTTGTGATGAAAAGTAAAAAACTATAAAAATATAAAAAATATCACTTTGAAACAAACACAACATTTAAGTTCAATTTAAAATATTCAATACTTTTGTGGCTGATTTAGAAGGGATTATTTGTATGAATTGGGTGGGGTTAGAAAGAAAGAAATAAAAAAAAAATGAAGAGAGATGCTTTATGCTTAGGTAGAATTTGATGGTTTTTTACTTTAATTTCTTCTAACTATCAATCATATTTCTCTCTCGGAGAATTTTCATTTTTCAAAAATTGTGGCTTTGAAGACGACTGAAATGGGTATTTCCCAATTGGGAAGTCAACTTAAAATATTGTAGATTATAATGGTGGGATATTATCTTCCTCTCCAAATGAGTCCAGCCTCAGTGCGATAGCCATTAAAATTGTTGTTCAATAATCAATCTGATAAATAATAGGAAAATTCCACACAGATTCAAGCTTATTGGTTAGATTGCTATCATGTGCCAAAGCAAAATAACCAAAAGTCTATCTTGGTTTTAACTTTTTAAATACTTGCAACACCTGTTCATAGATAGAAGTGGAATTGTGAGAAAAAGCAAATTTTATGTAATAGTTTATTGGGCTGTCAGTTTAATAAATTTGTAGCTTGGGCCTTTGACCACAACACACTGTAGTTTTATTTTTTTTTGAACAATACCACACACTGCAGTTTTGTCCAATTCGAAGCCATGGTAAAATCCTTCAAATTTCTCTAGATCCGATCCTTGCATTAAAAAGTTCCTTTGTAGTTGTCTGGAGTTGGTCACTTGAAGAAATTTTTTCAAAATGCATCGTTTCACTTAAATAAGCTCACCATGTGTCGAACGACTTAAAATTCTCTAACTCCAGAGAACTCCAGAGGCCTCAATTTCAGAGGATCCGATTTGCAAATTTCTCATATGTTTGTGTGCCAAGCATATATTGTTTTCACCAGTTTCAATTAATTAAGACCCATTAACTTTTAAAAAATCACACTAAATTAATAAGATTATCAATTCTCTCTAGGGTGTACACGGGCCGAGTTTTTGGCCAGCCCCAGACCCGGGTCGGGCCACCGGGTCCATCGGGGACAATTTTTTAAAAAAAAAACATTATTTATTCATTTTATATATTTTTTAACTTGTATATATTGGTAAAACAATTAATTTTGGATCAATTTAATGATATTTTTATTAATAAAGACATTTAATTTGACTTAATTGTTAAAAAATGTCAATTTAATTAAGATTAAGTATATATTTTATGTATTTTTTTAATATACAATTGATAAGAAACATACTTGCCCCATTAGCATGCATATAACGAAGCAACCGGCCCCCTTCAACATCTCTCATAACGTGTAAAATAATAATAGATGTGTATTTTTTACAATTAAAAAAATATTTATTAGTAGTATAAAATATAAATATGTATAATAAAAATTTAAAAAAATATTCTTTTTTTTTTAAAAAATGAGAGTACCCTAGACTGGACCGGGTCTAGAAACACTAGACCCAGACCTAGCCTGAACACCCTCGAGTTGAGCCAGGTCCACCGAGTTGCCGGACCGCCAGGTCCCTTATACACCCTTAATTCTCTCTACCAAGATTAATTCGAGCTTAATTGAAAATGCTTAGGGGCTTCAAAGAGCTATCTCAATGAGAATTTCCATTTTTTTTTCCAAGTTTCTCGGTCCAAAACATTGATGGATAATTATGGAAGATTATGTGCCAACAACGTACAAAGAAATATGAAGCCTTTAATTTTTGAAATTAACTAAACACTAATTTGGATTATATCTCTAATTAGTTATATTAGTATCATGCTCATTAAACTTACACATGTACATTCACATGCATGCATTCCGATATAAACTCCAAAATACTACAAAATGGCAAATTCCAAGTCCGTTAAACTCACTTTGTCTTATTGATTTATTTTTGGGTTATGTTGATACGTGAGATTAATTGTCTTAGGAGGGAAGCTCGAATTTGAGTGTTTGCTTTTGTGGATTAAAGAAATAGTTGGGCTTTTGCTAACGGGCCGTTATATTATTTTATCAAGTGATAAACACTTGATCCAACAACTACTATCAAAACCAAGATCATGGTGGGTTTAACTTCCAATTATTTAGGGGAGATCGTAGCTTAACCTAGATGTGGCAACAATTATCTCATGGCAGAAGTCTCTAAGTACTTTGAATTTAGGAATTAGAATTGCACCCTTATTAATAACAAATAGTTTTTTTATCTAGTAGCAAGTGTTTGATCCAACAATTCATACATATTTTTTATCTTCTTTATTACTAATTATTAGAAAAAGAAACAACTTAACATGAGTGTTATGCTTAATCGATTAATTAGCTAGAATCTTACTTATAAACTCACTAAAACTTATTAGTTAATTATCTTACACATTTATATCCACCGATGTGATATGGGAAGGCTAATTAAATAATTAAAGGCTGGTAATTAAATTTTATCTTTTCAGAGAAACATGGTCATCATATGCCATATATTGAGTGAGAGTAGCATATATATATATATTGATGAGCATTCTATAAAATACTTAGTAGCAAACCAGTATTATAGAAAAAGGGATGTAGAGAAAGAGAAGAAAGCCATGCATGCATGCATGCAGCCATGCATGCATGTATGTATACATATATTTTAAAAACAACTTTTTTTTTTAATTTAAAAAAAAACAACAACTAATTTAATTTAATACTTATATATATATATATATATATATACACGATACCCACGCTCGCAACTTGTTATTATATATTACAAATTTAATTATTACAGCTCTATATGTTCTGTTATTCTAATTTTCTACGTACATATATAACTTGAAACACACAGTTTATACATATAGCCACAGTCGATAGTGGCATATAGTGCAAACCTTATATAGCATCTTTTTATTTCTAAACTTGAATAATAAATTTGGATCTTCTCAAGTGTGATATTTGGTATAGTTTGTATATAGTTTAAAGAGAAATAGTATGCCCATAACACTTTATTTTTTTTAGGCTCATTCTTTCTCTTTCTATCTTTTTAAACTGTACAAACTACAAACTACATCAAATTAAATATCACAGTTTAGAGGATCCAAATTCACATCATTATATATATATATATATTAGCCATTTCCATTATCTCCCGATCCTCCACTAAAGTCTTGCCTGGGGATGTAGTGGTGATTATTCACACCATATCCATAACTTGGAAAATTGTCCTTTACTTCACTAACACCATCATCATCTTTTATGTCTGAAAGTTGCTCCTTCTTCTTTGTTTTCTTCTCATCTTTGAATAAAGCCTTCTTGTCATCACCCAAACATACACTCACCATTATCAAGATGACCAGAACAAGGGTTGCAATCCTCATTCTTCTGATGAATTAATCTAGAAATAAAAAAAAATTAAAAAACATATATACATATACATACATATAAATATGAAATTAAATTATTGCTATTAGTAACGGAATTAATTAATCGGCAACGAAAGATTAAGCTAGTCGTCTTACATACCTCTGAGTAGTTTGACGATGTATAAACTATAAACCCAAAACGAGAAGTGTGATGTAATTAACTTTTAAGACAGGTTTGAGAAGTAAAGCTACTAATTAATTATATATATATAGAAGTTGGACTGAGGGGGCAACGTTACAATTATAGTATTAAAAATCGGACCGGACGGTCCGACCGGTGAACCGGAGCCCAGACCGGTCCGGAGAAAAGAAAATACCGGATTGCAGTTGAACCGGTGAGTCACCGATTCAACCGATGGTTGAACCGGTAGACCGGTGAACCGTGAACCGATTTGATCCGCCAAAGTTTGCAAAATTACATATTGACCCCAAAAAATTTTCAAAAAATTACAAATTAGTCCCTGGATAGATATTATAGATGGACTAAAATGAAAACTTCAAAAAAAATTTGGTGTCAATATGTAATTTTTACAAAACTTGTTATGGTTAAAATTGCAAAATAGCTCCAAAGGTGCTAAAGTGTTTAATATTTACTTTATATTTAAATTATTGCAATATATTAATGGGTATTTAATGAATATGTATATTTGAAAATGTATTTTTTAAGAAAACCGGTTCAACCGGTTAAACCAGTGACCCAACGGTTGAACCAGTGACCCGAGCCTTCCACCGGTTTGATGACCGGTCCGATTTTTTGTGCTACTGTTACAATATTAGTGGTGGGTTGTCCATGCTATAGTATTTGAGAATTCAGACTATCAAAATGATGAATTTGTCAGAATTGTATTGGCCCTGGCTTTAATAGGAAAACTCCAAATTATTTAGTGATAAGAAATTGGATTAACAATGATCCAAATTAAAGTCAACCACCCACAATATGATATAGTGGTGGTAACATCGATCAGTGGGTTAATTAATAGGTTTGTGATGGAATATATGATTATATATATTCTCGATTCTCGATATTTCTTCTGAAATGCTCAGCAAACAAAAGCAATGGAGAGAGACCCTATTTTAATTTTTGTTTTCCTTTTTAATGATAAATTTTATTTAATTATGAACTAAATTTGTTGAGTACTTGAGTTACGTCACTTAAATGATATATGATAATAACATAATTAGTTTAATACTTTAATTTATCCTTTTTTTTGGTATGAAACACTTTCCACTCAATTGAATATTTGTTTGGTGACACCACTGATCAATTGAATTTTCATTAGTATAGAGAAAACACTTAAGTACAGTTTCCCCTTTTCTACCATTTTTTATCAGATTTTTTAAACCATAAAATTATAAAATGGGAGTTTTTAATTTACTTTTTTATTTTTTATTTTTTTTTCTCTCACGTAATTGGAGTAGATTATTAATAATTCTGGAAGAATTTGAATTATGTATCATTGGTAAATTAATTTAAAATTTTTATATTATAATCATATATAAATCTCAAATCATTTGGACATACATTCTCCGTATTGCTACTTTCTAAATGAAACAAATGACTGCTCAATGCATTCTTTTATTTGTGAAAATCTTAATTAGTTCATTTATTTTTATATATAAGATAATCATTCAAAATCACGCAAGTTTTTTTTGTCACGAATAGATCGATCTCCTGAAGTCTTATGATTTTTTTTTAATAAACATAAGCTCCATAGCTTGAGTTATCTAGTATTAGGGATGATCATGGACAGGGTACTATGATATCCGGACCCGGACCCATATGTAAGTGGGTATCAAAGTCAGTCCCCATATCCATACCCTCGGGTAATCTAATCCCCATACTCGGACCTGGACCTAGAAAAACTTTAAAATAAATTATTTTTTGTTAATATAAAATTTATATTCATCCAACTTTTTACATCTATAACTACTAAAAATAAAAAAATAAATCATAAATATGAATGCATTAATAAAATATTTCAATACTTATAAAAACTTTAATACTTTTTCAATAAAAAGTGTTAAAGTATTATATTTTATATATATAAAAATATATTTATTATTATTAATGGGTATATGAGTAGGGTGCGGGTAAGGTGCCACCATACCCGGACCCGGACTCATTAAGAATGGGTCCGGGTCCAGACGCATACCCATTGAGTAAATTTCAGGGTCCCCATTAAGTATAAGTATTTTGATCATCCTTAAACTAGTATTGTTTTAGGCAAATTTAGACCAAAAAAAAAAACTTCAACTTGATAGCCAAGTAATATAATTTCAAAGGATCCTCTATGAGTTTTGTCTAAGAGTGCTCAGAAGAGATTACTTGTGGGTGGTGATAATTAATCATGAGTCATGACCCAATTTATATCACCTAAATAATTATAGACCAAATGTCAGAGACTAATTGGTAGATTTATTTAGCACTACTTAACAGTGAAATATGCTGTTTGGGGCCGTTCGTTCTTACCAACATATATATATAGGTATAAATGAGATCTAGAAGAACTCAGTTATAGGTGATCTCTGATGACTTGACAACATTCGATTATGTTATTTGTTTATATATGTATGTATATATATATATATATATATAT
>QANZ01056301.1:48054-78482 GCA_003254925.1 Chamaecrista fasciculata | reverse complement strand
AAAAAAAAAAAAAAAAAAAAAAAAAAAAAAAAAAAAAAAAAAGAACAGGGGTTTCCTTTTCCAAGTCAAGTTTTCTTCGTCGCCAAGTCTCAAATTCTCGGCGTCTTCATCATCATCAAGCTACCACGCCGGTCAGCCATTATCTCTCCGTCGAGCGCCGGAAGCGGCGGCGCCGTCGTCCTCCCATAATCTACCGTTCTACTGGCATTGACGGTGAGATTATTGTGAACGGTTTAGACTCTCTCCATTTGCTTCTTTGTTTTTGACACTCCAAGCCTAGATTCTCTCCCTGTTCTTCCTCTAACTAAATTTTCCTCTCCCTTTAGCTTTACTATGTGTTCCTCTGTGTGTGTGTGTGTTATAGTTAACTATAGCTTGGATTTCTCTGTTAGTGTCTGTTAAGGAGTGATGCTAAAGGTGAGATAAGTGGAAATGTGGAATGCATGTTAAGTGATTTTCAGGTCTGAGAATACTATTAGCATTATGTGTAGTGTAGGTGTTCATCCTCTGAGTGTTATTTTTTTTCATAATCATTGGTTACTTAATTGCTGCCGTTTTGTTTCTTGGGGCGTTACTTAAGTTATAGTGCTAGGTTTCATGAGTTTTTGAAAATTTCCAAGTACTTGTAATGCTCGGCACATTCTGAATTAGTGGAAAACCATTCAGGAAAAAAAAAAATTTATGTTTTATGTAGTGTGCTATTAATGTAATTGACATAGCGTGCTCATTGAAGGTATAAGCTTTAAATTGGTTTTTTTATCATGTCATTTCAAATGACCTTGTATAGATATGATCTTTCAGCCATAATCTAATCTTGATGGGTGCCAATCTAGATATTTTTAAAATTTACAATTTCGGACCTTTTTTAGGGGAAAAAGAATATGAGTACTAAATGTTATCCTAATTCATTACCTTGTCAACTTACAAAATACTTAAATTTTTAGATCTTATATGCTAATGGAATGAATATGACCAATGAGCTTGAAAGAAGGCATAAGTAATGAAGGGATAAAAGGTAGAAAATGTTAACTTCATTTTGGGTCTTAATAAGGCATTTTACTTTTTTTATCATACATCCACCTGTTTTCCTAAAGCAGGAAGGCATGTTGTAGGATCTTAAGTTCATAGGAACTTTCCTCAGGTGTAACAGAAAGTTGTCACTTGGTCTCAATTCTGAAAGCAGAATAGAATCCCAGCCTTACGTAAGGATTAAGGAAGATTCAAATTGTTTATTTGATTATCTATCATATTATGAGCTGTGACACACAAGATATTGTAAATTAAGATCCTAAGCCAGACCCCATAATTAGGAAATGAAGTCGCAAAGCCATATCCTCTAAGATTATTGTCAACTTCAACAAGCCAAGCGTTAATATAGGAGAAGCAAATCCATAAGCTGACCTTAGAAATAAAATTTAACAGTATTCCATATATGATATAGACACAATATCAGTATTTTCTATATCCACTGTAATTAACACAAAAAAGAAATGGAAAAGTTATGGAAAAGAAAAGGCATCAGCCAGCAGGTGATGGACTTGACCAGTTGAGCTAACAGCAAATAAGACAAAAGTTTATAAAAGAAGAGAGGAAGACTGCTGTGTTGGACAATGCTGAAAGGAATGAGAAGCAAGGGGTAACGACATCTGACAATTGAGGCTAGGAGGGAGAGGGGTTGTTTGCTGGTTGGTAGGTACTTGTACGCAGGTTGTGGGAATGAGAAGCAGGGATGAACATTAAACTTAGGGTGGGAGAGTTCTGGCCTCTCAAAAGCTAGCTTATCTATTTTATCTTTGTTTCCCTGAGCGCAATAGCTCTATAACAGATCCCTCTGAATGCTAAAGATAGGGATTACGACTTATTTATATGCTAAATAACACAGTACTGCAAATGTTTCTAAAACAATATGTCTTATCATTACACAAATAGTGGGTTTGAACTAATGAGCTCTCACTCCAAGCCAGTTCATAGAGAGGGAGAGATGGCAGACATCAAGCTCATTGGTCATATTCATTCCATTAGCATATAAGATCTAAACATTTAAGTATTTTGTAAGTTGACAAGGTAATGAATTAGGATAACATTTAGTACTCATATTCTTTTTTCCCCTAAAAAAGGTCCGAAATTGTGAATTTTAAAATTATCTAGATTGGCACCCATCAAGATTAGATTATGGCTGAAAGATCATATCTATACAAGGTCATTTGAAATGACATGATAAAAAAACCAATTTAAAGCTTATACCTTTGGATTTCATGCTTTATAACTTACGTTGTAATTGGCATAGCGTGCTATTAATGTAGTTAGTCATTTCTGTAGAGAAGTATTGCCCATTTATATTTGATGTTTCTTGTTACATAAATCATGATGTACAAGGAATACAATTTCTTACAACTCGGCATCTAGAAATTTATTGTCATCTCATTAAGGAGAAAATTTTGTCCATTTGCATCATTATAAATTTTGTCAGCACAAATGACCTGGTGGCGAAGATCTTAACCAAATGCCTTCAAGGTCCTCATATCAATTATATTTGCTACAAGCTTAGAGCATACAAGTTATATGCTCTACATCTACAGTTTAAACTTAGCATAAATATATTTACTTTAATGTCACATTGCTTGTTTCTTACACTATTTTTTATTTTTACATGAACATGGTATTATATGAGTTTATTTCCTTACACTTTCCAATATTATTCTCTCTTTTATTCAATTGGTGCCATGGTTTACTCCAGATTTGGATGACATTTGCATATAGCTTTTCATATTTTTATGGATCTAACATGTTATTCCATTGGTCTCAACGTGTACAGCTGAACAGATGGTAAATACACGCTCTATTAACAAGGATGATAAAAATAATATTGAGAGGCACTCATCCCCTTCTGCATCTGATACAAGGAATCTCAGAACGTCTGGTAGAGAAGCACCATCAAAGATGCTTCAAGGACCTTCAAGCAGGCGTCTTGTGAAAAGGACACTTCTAAGTCCTGCAGTAAGAAGGCAACATAAGAGGCTTGAGCCACAGAATATACCAAGTCCTTTGAGGAGATCTGGAAGAATTAATGATCACTCATCTATGACTCATTTAGATCCTAAAAGCTCAGGGTCTTCAGGCTCAAAGCAAGAGAAGCTAATAAATCAGAAGAGTGTGAAACAGCCAATATTGGAAGCTAAGGAAGTCTGTGGAAATGAGAAACATAATGTGAATTTTAGAATACTCAGATATGTTCTCATTAGGCTAATTAGACTAATATATACAAGGCTCCTATTCTAATTTAGGGAATAAAATAAAATACATAATAAATATGATAAAGCCTATTTACAATTACTAAAAATAAATAATAAAAGGTAGATCACACAATAGGGTCACCAACACATAAGGAGGGAGCTTCTCATGGAAAAAGAAAGAGAATGGATGCCCGTGCATTTCGTGCTATGTTAAATTCAAAAGCAGAGAAAGGTAAATAAAGAAGGTTGCATAGTTATTATGTAAATCGCACCTCCCCCAATGAATAATGGTTTAATCAATATAAAATAATTATTCTTTAAAATTTAGAATAAAATCACAAATTAATTAATAAATAATAGTTAAAAACACTTTAACATAATTTTCATTTTTAATGAAAGAATTCAATATTTTCATGGAGGGTTAACTTTAACAGAATCTATGTACATGTTCTAAATAGAGGAGAGGGTTGTGTGATTTGAGCATGTCTCAGGAGATTGATCATTGAAGAGTTATTTACTCTTGTTATTATCATTATTGTTATTTTTTTATTTTTTAATTTCATTGCTGTTTGCCTAGCGAAGGTTATGTTTCTTATCCAAAGTAGTGATAGCAATGATATGACAGCCGCTAATGTTACATGTACAATCACATCTTAAGAATAAAGAAGTGAAAGGTGCTAGTAATTGTATGTGAATAGTATTATGTTCAAGACCTCCAATATCTTCTTTTCTGTTGGCTTATGAATTGCAGATAATAAAAAAAACGTTGCTGAGTAGGGAGAAATTATCATTATTGTTGTCAAGTTTAATGTTACTAGTTAATATATTTTTAAAATTGCTTGAATTACAGATCGCCATAGGGAGTCGACAAAAGTGGATAAATTAACTCTGAAAGATGCCATCAATGATGGAGCCAAGATTGTTGACTGCTTCAATGGGAGTTATATAGATTGGAAAGCAGTCTCTAACTGTATGCTGCCATCTAGTGAGGACAAGGCCAAAGAGATGGGAGCTGACTCTAGGTTGACTGGCCAAGAAAGTTGTGAAAAATTAACGCCTTCTAAGAGAAAAGGGAGCTTGATGGACAAGCTTTCTGATATTTGTACTGATATTTCTAATGAAGACAACTGCACCAAAGTAGCTGATGCTGCTTCTTCCAGGCTGTATGAGGGCAAAGCTGGCAGTAATACTGTCACCAGTGAGGCATATTCTAAAAGGATAAGGTAATTGTGAGAAATGTCATGAATTATGTCTACTTTAGTCTACTTTATAATATTTATTTACATTTTTGTATGTTGCTTTTATCAAGTGCAATAGGTTTGGCTTTTCTTGTTTCCCTGATCTTGTATGCATGTCTTTTTTCTGAGTTTGAAATTCAGGAGCATATGACACATGCTACATGATATGTAATTTTAAGCATATTTTTGTCCTTCTATAGTGTGATTGTTGGAATGCTTTAGTTTTGGGTGGTGTTACAAGGGTGTTAATTGATCACTTGCTAAACTTGCACAGTTGCACTATTACTAATTATAGAAAAAAACAGAAAAGAAACAGATGGGGAGAATTAAAAGTAGCATTTAAGATTGCATTACATGTCAAGAGTGGGCATAAAGTTTAGGATGATTATGATTTATAAACTTAGTATTTTTGGAAGCTCCTTAAGATAACTAGATCCCTATGATGCATTGCTATAAAACATGGACTCATATTTATAGGCATATCAAAAAGTGACATTCCGTATTGGCAGGATACATGCCTATGTGCAAATTTGTCAGATTAAAAAACACTTTTTTACGGTTCACTGCTCAGATGTAGCTAGCTAATTTATTTTTAACTTTGCAGGTTGGATCATGATCCAATGGTCTCTTGCAATACTAAAGAGTCAGTTCAACCTTCTGGTACCCAGGTTTGTTGGGTTTCTATATCTCTCATCAATTTTCTTTTCTCACTTTTGATTTTGAAGTCTTTTAGTGGGATAAGGAGCACAAGGCTCTTTGGTAGTTTGCAGTATTTGTAAGTTTGTGGTATCTTTGGTTGGAGTGGACTGCTAGAGTTTTCAATAATAGATTCGTCCTGCCTCTTGTCTGGGAGAACATTATTTTTTGGAAAAGAAACTTAGATAAATTTCTTTACATCTTTGCTATCAAGTTTGCCAATCATAGGATAACACATAAGCTTTTAAAAAGTTTTGTCTTCTCTCTCTCTCTCTCTCTCTCTCTCTCTCTCTCTCTCTCTCTCTCTCTCTCTCTTAATTAGCCACACAAAAGTTTTTGCCATAAGCCTTAATTAGTTATTTTTAATGGTGAGCTTGATAGTAAAGATGTAAAGAACTTTATACAAGTCTACTCCTTATTTTTTTTGGCTTCTTTTAATGATTTCTTTAGTGGAATTTCTCTTATGGACCTCAAAAGGAATACGAAGGCTTTGTTGAGTTAGTTTCTTTTCCATTGTTCTTTTGTTTTCATTTTGGAGGATATATCGTCCTCTATTCTTGTAACCTTCTTGCCATTTCTCTTTTCTCATCAATATATTCTTTTTTCATCCAAAAATAGCGAAAAAAGGCTTGACAGCTTACTTCAAGATTTCTGCGAACTGACATCCTGAATGTATGTGAATCACAATTTGAATTACCAATCGCATTCAAGAAATTAGATATATCACTAATCTATCATGTGATATAGGACTAGGTGTTCTGAGCGCTAGCTCTATCAAGCACCCCTCCCCCAAAACAAAGAGGAAACAAAAATAATTGAAATTAGCAAGAACTGAATTGGTTAACTTTTTTCTGGCAAAAAAAAAAAGAATTATTTAACTTTTTGAGCTATATTGCGTTGAAATCCCCTGGAAGCATAAGTTGTAAAATGCCTTAAAACAATAAATATGTTTAAGCTAATGCTTTTAACTCTACAAAATGATTTTAATCTAGCTTTAAAGTTAACATTCTGTTTTAAAAAATGATTTCCATGAAGGTTTTCAGCTTTTTCCTCTACTCCAAATTTTATTGCCTTATGTAATGCTACTGATTTTTGCAGGATATTGTAGAAAAACTTAATATTCTGGCTCCGCTTGATCCTAAAAGTGATTGTGAAGAAAATGATGGGTTAATGTCTAATTCCAATCACAGTATTAGTCAGCTGAAGCAGAAATTGCCAAGTTATAGAGCGTATAGTTGCAAATCAGATTCCTTTAGGTTTGTGGAGTATTGGGTTCCCGTACAAATATCCCATGTGCAGCTTGAGCAGTACTGTGCTACTTTAGTTTCAAATAGTTCAGTTCTTCGCTCATCAGCAAGGACTGATCTTGTTGATTTCCTCCATGACCTTCTTATTTCTACCCGGAAGGTTAAGTTCTACCCATCTTTTGCTGCAATATTTGGATCTCACCATCTTAATCATGAGAACATTATGCTATTGTTTGCATTCTTTTTAATAGATTGTTCACGGTTATTTATGATGAATTAAACAATAATCACTTTCTAGTGCTCAATACATATATGTCTTTCTCCTTAACTGTAAACAACTGAACATGTTAAAACTTTAAATCACTTATGTTAAAAAAAATAATTTTATTTTACTTTTGCTTTATAATAATTTGGTAGTATTTTAAAATCCCTAGACATTTAAGTATATGGAAGTTAATTTTGTGTCTATATATATCATTCAAAGCAACTATAAGATGCATTTTTTGTATTTTAGTTTATTTGGTGTGTTTTTAAACTTTCCAATTCAGTTTTACTCTTTAAGTGGTTGTGGATTTTCTTCATATTTTGGCCTTTTCCTTCATTTGTGACAGTGTTGCAATCACCCTTATGTTAATGATCTAACCTTACAAACATTGCTTACAAAAGGCCTAGAGCAAGTTGAGTATCTGGATATTGGAATAAAAGCTAGTGGCAAGCTGTATGTTCTTGATTCAATGCTTACGGAGTTGAAAAAAGAAGGTTTAAGGGGACTTGTTCTTTTTCAGGTATATTCTTGACTGACTATCTTCCCCGATAAATCTTCAAAATGTTTTGCTTCCTTAAGTTTTTCCCATAGTTTTGAGTTTCATTTATGCTATCGTGCTTGACTATTACTTAAATAACTTCAATGGGTAAAAGCAAACTACTGATGAATGGTGGAAATTACTCTTTCTTTCATGAACTTAAGCCGAAATTGTTTTTCTTTTCTCTTCCAGTTTTGAAAATTCGGAATCTTTTGAGTACTTAGTAAGCGTGATTTGTAGGTTATGCGTTAATTCTCCATGTCTTTTGAATATACTTTGTTTTGGTTTCCATTTTGATATATTGTTCTATTCTTCATATAATTTTATGGCATAATGTCTCATAATTTAACGGATGAAATTCTTTATCTATTTTTCTCTATAGTTTTTAAAACTGTCTGCTGCAGTTTTGACATGATCATAACAATTGACAAATTATTCTCTTATCACATCATTAGAAAAAAAATGGGTACTGATAGAAGAACTTTGGCATCCTCATTTTTTTATTCAAATGTTTCTTCTATACATACATAAATCCATCCATCATCCATCCATCTTAGATTCTTTTTTTCGTCATTTTAATTCAAGGGATCAATATATTTTGACCACATTTGGCCATTTATGATTTAACCAAGATTCCCAGATGTTCTAAAACTAATAGTCATGTCTCCCTTTCTTTTTGGAGATCTGCAAAAGTGATCGATCTAATCTATTAACACATACAAAACTAAAATAGCATGAATTAACATATGCCAACAATATAAAATTAACAGAATGGGGATGATGAAATTTGTCATTTTGTGTTACACCTTTTAATATGTTGAATTTTTACAGAGTAAGGAGAATTGAGTGTTAGTTTAGCAGTTGCAACAGATCTTGGTTAAAAGTTCACAAATACATAGTTCAAACTGCACTATTGGATATAACTATTTTCTTTGCTTATTTACATGGGAGAAACTTGGCACAGAGAAAGAGAGGATGGAGGAAGGAGAGGAATACTTTACAGCTTGCTTGTCCTATGTAAATGTCACTTTTCTTTGTGGATAACATATTGGTTTATCATAGCTCTTTTTCCTGTCAAAACTTTCCATCACCTGTTAATTCAAATTTTTTACCTTGATATTATCAAACTAACCTTGAATTTGAGGGGTAAATCTTTTTATTTATTGATATAGTGAGTACTAAGTGGTGACTAACTTTGGGAAACATGTTGAGTGAAAAGTTTTCAATATGGTTCTGGTTAGAATATAGAGCAGTAGACAGATGATTTATTTCCTGGGTTTAATTTCTTGTCCAATCACACATCACTTCTAAAGTTTTATATTATTTTTCTCCCTTCAGCATTACAGATTTTAGGGGATATTGTGCAATTTAAGAATCTAAGTTGTTAATGTTCCTTTGGTTGATGTTTCTAAATTAGAAATATCTTAACTAAGAATTCTTGAATCATAAGGTGCCAAAATTCTTTGGGTTGGATAAGTGAGGAATATCTGAAAAGCCAAAAAGTAAGTTGTGATTATTATACATCTGAATTGTATTCTCTCTGTTTCTTGCTGTCTAATTTTCTTGTTGTACTTAATGTATGTTTGTGGGTTCATCTGAGGAAATAATGCCGACTTTTTCTTCATTTTCTTCATTCATCGGTTTATTGGGATATCTTATGTTATTATTAAAAATTATGATTCACAGTCTATAGGTGGTTCTGGGAAGGATGTCATTGGAGACATTTTGGATGACTTCTTGCGTCAAAGATTTGGTTCAGATTCTTATGAGCGGGTTGACAAATGTGTCGTACATTCTAAAAAGTTAGCTTCTGTCGATCAGTTTAACAGCAAGGACGGAAGATTTGTTTTTTTATTAGAAACATCTGCTTGCGGTCCAAGCATCAAATTGTCATCAATTGATACAATCATCATATTTGATAGTGATTGGAACCCAGTGAATGATATAAAGTCCCTTCATAAGATGAAACTTGATTCTCAGTTTGAATGTATAAAGATATTTCGTTTGTATTCATCTTTCACTGTTGAAGAAAAAGCCCTGATTCTTGCTAAGCAAGATAAGACACTTGATAGCAATTTGCAGAACATAAGCCGGAGTACCTGTCATATGTTGTTGACATGGGGGGCATCTTGTCTGTTTGATAATTTGAGAGTTTTTCATGAAGGCAAAACTTCCAGTTTATGTAATAATTTTTTGTTCGAAAACTCTGAACAACTTTTGAAGGAAGCAGTCTGTGAATTCTCATCCATTCTTTTGCAAGATGGTGGAGATAATGATGCAAGCAACTGTTCTATGTTATTGAAAGCCCATCTAAATGAAGGAAAATACAGTACAAATTCTGCTTTGCTCGGTGAGAGAAAACTTCAGTCACTTGATGAAGCATTGTCCCATATGTTTTGGACAGAACTTCTACGGGGAAAAAATCCTCAATGGAGGTACTCAAGTGGTTCAACTCAGCGAAGTTGTAAGAAGGTTCAACATTTTGGTGGTTTATTACATAGACCCAACTTTGAGAGTATAGAAATGACAAAGAAGTGTAGGAAGGTGTTCAATAATTTTGTTGATCAACCACCACATTTTGAAGGCAAAAACTCATCTATTGAAAAAGGAGAAGGTTAGTGGTCTCCGTTATTATTATTAATTTTTCACTTTGTTATGGGCTTATGGCCTTTATGGTTCAATGAAGCTAAGAAACAGTTAGAGTAATTGTAGCCTTTTTTTTTTTTTACTATGGTTGCCTCTGTAACCATTGCACAATTTGACTGGAAATTCTGGTGATCTACTGGTAGTGTCTCTCATTTCTCGCCTATTTCAACTGATTTTGTTTATGCACTCCATTCTACTTACACGTATTAATATTATTCATTTTGTTTGGCTCATGAAATGTCAGAAAGACCTCAAGGTAATCAGTTTGAATATGAAAAACTGAAGCCAGAAACAGCAAAGCTTTGTGAGATTCTTCTTCTCCCAGTATGCATCTCAATTTTTCTCTACTATATTTGTTTTTGGTTTGTCTGTCTGTCCATTTCTGGTCCTTTATTGTTGAAAAGGCTGAAATTTATTTTCAATATTATGTTCATATTGATAAAATGTGATCCGTCAGTATTGTTATGCTGCTGTCTGCTATTACACGTGTGCACCAATCTGAACAAGCGTTGGAGTTATTACGTCTTCAAGGCATTACAGGTCCTTTCCAGTAATAGTTACAAAAAGAAAGTAGTAAAATTAAGGAAAATACAATTAGAAGGGATGTCTATCTATGATGGTGCTCTGCCGAAGGTTTTCCAAGGGTTTTCCCTTTATGAATGTTTAAAGAGAATGAAAAGTGCTTTGTATATCTTTATGTTTTTATTGTTTGTCTACTTTTTTTCTCTCTCTTGTATCCAGAGGATGTAAATATAGACACCTCAAATCTTTGAGAAAATTGAAATTAGCATATTGATTTGGACGGCACATTTTTTGCATTAAACTAGAACTCAGATCATTACAGAATCTTTGGATATTATAAATAGTGCATAAAGTTTCAATGCTCCCAGAACTTTTGATTTGAATTTCCATGTGTTGGACCTTAGAAGTTTGTATTGTAATCTAATATAATTTAGCCTTGCATTCCCTTAGGAATGACCGTTTACATTTCGTGCACTTAGCCCTGGTTGGCTTGCTTTGGTAGTTTGGAGCTTCCTCTTTCAGTGAAAATTCAATTTGTATATCTCAATTGGAATTTGGAGCTCATTTATCAATATGAATTTGATGGTATCTTGACATGTATTTATGTGATGCAGGATAATGTCAAGACTCTGGCTGATAATTTTCTTAAATACATTATGAACAATCACTGCATCAGTCTGGAAC
Source organism: Chamaecrista fasciculata (assembly GCA_003254925.1). Classification (NCBI taxonomy): domain Eukaryota; kingdom Viridiplantae; phylum Streptophyta; class Magnoliopsida; order Fabales; family Fabaceae; genus Chamaecrista; species Chamaecrista fasciculata. The sequence continues at coordinate 67,413 of QANZ01056301.1, read as the reverse complement.
CAGTGTCAATCTTGCAGGCTTTTCAATTATCTGTGGTCAGAATATTCTCTTGCTTTTTCTGCCATTTCATCCTTTGTTTTCCTGTTTTTCTTCTCTCCCACTGGGAAAAAGAAATTTGTTATTTATTCTCTCTGTCTATTACATGACTATTGGTCACAGTTGATGAATAAACCGTAAACCACTCTGAATTTCCAATGACAATCACATTAAAATATATAAATGCTAAATTCATTTCATGCTGTTACTATTCTTTTAATACATATATCTTACATGTTTTTTAATGTATCACAAATTTCAGTGTTGGAGTGCAGCTTCTTTGCTAAAGCACAAAATTGACCACAAAGCTTCCCTAATGCTCGTGAGACAGCACTTAAATTTTGAATGTAGAAGGGAAGAAGCTGACTATGTTTATTCACTGTTGCAGTGTCTGAAGAAAATATTTTTATACCGCATAGGAACTTTCGATGCCATTTGCTCTTTAAAAGCTTCTGAATTACCAAACAGGGTTTATTCCTCTACAGCAGTGGCTCAAGAGATTGAATTGGCTGTGAAGGATATTTCCAAAAGTATTAAACAAATACAGAAGAGGTGCCAAAAGAAACTGAGGAAGTTACTCCTTAAACAACAGGAAGAGAAGAATAAGCTGAGTGCTATTTATGAGGATGAAAAGGCTGGTCTTGGGGAAAAATACAAAATAGAGTCAGCTGTTATTCGTTATTGTACTCCCAATGATGTGAAGAGGTCAGAAAAACTTAAGATTTTGGATCAGGCATATGCTAAAAGAATTGAAGAATTGAAATCCCAACATGGAATACATCTCACAGATCTTGAAGCTGTACAACTTGCAGCAAGGAAGAAATTCCAATGTAGAGAGGCCCTTTGGGTGGAAGCAGTGAAATACTGGGCACAAGATGAGTTAGACATTCTTCCTTCAATGGAACTTGGGATTGGGTTAAAATACTCCAAGACTGGTGATCAAGGTCAGACTGGTGATCAAGGTCAGAATCAAGGGGATATGATATCTACAAGTTCTTATTCCAAAGAACCCAACTCTGATGAAGACACAATCATGGAAGATGAAGATGAAGGCCAAGAAAATTCTAGTTGTTATTCTTGTAGGGGGGATAAAGTCTCGTTGGTTCTCCCTTCATCTAAAGGAGAAATATGTGATGTGAAAACATCAAGTGCTCCTTGTGGAGAGGTGGCTGTTGAAGTGCATAAAACCAGCAGTTTGAATGATGACAAGGATGAAGTTCCTTCCTCTAGGCAGGGGAAAATTTGTCGGGCTATATTGAGTAACCCTGGTTGTGCTTTGTCTTCAGAAGTCATGGCTAATGGTTCCAGTGATGGTGTGAATGCCTCCTTGAATTCACCCTCATCAGAGCAACAAACTTGTGGACAAATTCCAATTGAAGTATCAGAGACTAGTCATGGAGTGGACAAATGTCATAATGGCAGAGAGCATCAAACAGATGCTATATTGTTGGATAAAACTAATTCATCAGATCAGCAGGAAGGAGTTTCTAGAATCATGAATGATAATTCTATGTCCCAGGAAACTCCACTGTTGTGCTCACATCCTGTACAGCCTTTGGTTGTCTTATCTCCAGTGATCAATGCTAGTGAGGTGAATAGTCTTGTACTTTGACAATCTAGATAATCAATCATTCTCAATCCTTCCTTTTTTTCTGGTGTCAACTTCAATCTTTGCATGCTTAAATTTACTGTAATCATGTTTCTGTGTTAGTGAAGTTAGCCTCTTGAGATAATAGATCTAGTAAGATGTGAATCACCGCATGAGTTTTATCTTGTTTTGGACATTATAAAGAACTTTTTTCAGTTTAAATATTGTTGTGTTAACTTTGTGAGATGTTTTATGAGTATGTTTACTGATGACATGGTGCAAGCCATTGGGCCTTCTAGTTTTTTCTAAGAGTTGTTAAGTTGTCATTATAAACTCTTGCAAGACAGGGTCCAACTTTTTTTTTATGACCAATGTTACATAATATCAGTTTTGTCTAACCTTGATGGGTCTTGAAATTTTTCAATAATAGTATGTTCATTTTGCTTAACCTTCACTTTTATGTTATATTTTCCAGACACTACATGATCCAAGTACCTCTTTATTTACATCCTCTAAATTGGTTGATGGAGAGGCTGGAGTTGGAGAAGTGCAGAAATCTTGCCAGCAAGTTGAGCCAGTATCTGGTCCAGTTGACGAACTGCCTCATCAATCTAATCACGAGCAGTTGGTTATGGAGACTCAAGAGCAAGTGCAGCAATTGCCATCTACAACTGAAGAAAGGCGTAGTACTTGCCAACAAGTTGAGGTACTGTCTAGTCAAGTCAATGTTGTACCAGCTACTCAATCTAATCATGATTCACTGGTTATGAATTCTCTACAACAAGTGCAACAATTGCATTCAGAAGAGTCCCCTTTTTCCAACCAGGATACAACAGAAGAAGTACAGAATACTTCCCAAGAAATGCAGAATCCTTGCCAGCAAGTTGAGCCAGTATCTGGTCCAGTTGACGAACCGGCTCATCAATCTAATCATGAGCCGTTGGTTATGGAGACTCGAGAGCAAGTGCAGCAATTGCCATCTACAACTGAAGAAATGCACGGTACTTGCCAACAAGTTGAGGTACTGTCTAGTCAAGTCAATGTTGTACCAGCTACTCAATGTAATCATGATTCACTGGTTATGGATTCTCTACAACAAGTGCAGCAATTGCATTCTGAAGAGTCCCCTTTTTCCAACCAGGATACAACAGAAGAAGTGCAGAATACTTCCCAAGAAATGCAGAATCCTTGCCAGCAAGTTGAGCCAGTATCTGGTCCAGTTGACAAACCGGCTCATCAATCTAATCATGAGCCGTTGGTTATGGAGACTCGAGAGCAAGTGCTGCAATTGCCATCTACAACTGAAGAAATGCACGGTACTTGCCAACAAGTTGAGGTACTGTCTAGTCAAGTCAATGTTGTACCAGCTACTCAATGTAATCATGATTCACTGGTTATGGATTCTCTACAACACGTGCAGCAATTGTATTCTGAAGAGTCCCCTTTTTCCAACCAGGATACAACAGAAGTACAAAATACTTCCCAAGAAATGCAGAATCCTTTCCAACAAGTTGAGTCAGTTACTAGTCCAGTTGATGTTGTAGTTGCATCCTCAGAATCAAGTAGACCTCATCATGAGTCACAAATAATGGAACATCTACGGCAAGTGCAGGAATTACAAGTTTCAGAGCATTCTTCTTCCAACCGAAATACAGCTGAAGAATCACAGAACCGTTCTCTTCAAGTTCAATCAGTATCTAGTCTAGTTGATCTTCTAACACCTAGACGAACTAATAGTGAGACGCAGTTCATGGAGCCTCTAGAGCATGTGCAGAAATTAGCATCTGTAGAGATATCTTCTTCTAACCAAAGTACAGCTGAAGAATCACAGAACTGTTCTCTTCAAGTTCAATCAGTATCTAGTCTAGTTGATCTTCTAACACCTAGACGAACTAATAGTGAGACGCAGTTCATGGAGCCTCTTGAGCATGTGCAGAAATTAGCATCTGTAGAGATATCTTCTTCTAACCAAAGTACAGCTGAAGAATCACAGAACCGTTCTCTTCAAGTTCAATCAATATCTAGTCTAGTTGATCTTGTATCACCTAGTCGAGCTAATAGTGAGACGCGGTTCATGGAGCCTCAAGAGCATGTGCAGAAATTAGCATCTGTAGAGATATCTTCTTCTAACCAAAGTACAGCTGAAGAATTACGAAACACTTCTCAACAAGTTCTACCGGTATCTAGTCTAGTTAATGTTGTACCATCCAGTCGAGAGCCTCTGGACTGTGCAGAGCAATTAGCATCTGTAGAGCTATCTTCTTCCAACCAGTATCCATTACCTTTGGCCAATGGAACTGAACATTTGCAAATCAGTGAAGATATTGTCCCTAACCATGTTCCTCAGGCATCAACTGTGGTTCCACAAGAAGCTGTTGTGCAACATGATTCACTTACACCAGGTGGATTCAGAACTTCCTTGTCAGACATAATGAATATGTCCACTTCTTTAAAGATCAATAATCATCCCACACAAGCTGCTACTCAATCAGGTTCCCTTCCACCTTTGTACTCTGATCCACTTGATAATGAAATAGAGAAGATATGCAAAGAAATAAATCAAGCGGTCAAAGACAATGAAGATACGGTTAGTTTCTAGATTACTTAAAGTGCCTTGCTGATACTTAGTCTGAGTTCATTTTCATTGTAATGCTTTTGTTATAACTTCTTTTGTCATTGGAGCAGAAACTGCAGTTGCAATCTGATTGTGAAAAGGAACTAGAGGAAGTTCGTAGGAAGTATGATATTAAATTGCGGGACATTGAGGTCGAATACCAGCAAACACAGAACGTCATACGTACAAACTTCAACTTAGTTCTCGTCAATCAGAAATTGGCAGAGGCTGTTAGGTCTAAATGCACTAATAGTGCATCAGGAATGCAGATAGGTATATTACTTCTGTAGAGAGATCATATCACAAGAGGGTCCAAAATTAATTTTACATTTGATGCCATTTCCCATTGGCAACAAACTTTTTGGTTTCTTTTGGCAGTTTTGATGTTTGCAAAACATTAAGATTATTCAAACATTTACTTCAAGTGCATGTGTATTATATATGTAATTGCATGTCTTTTTAACATATCTTTCTCACTCATTATCGAGCATATAATATGTTTAACCTACACATCATTTATTGATGCTTGCAGTACTTTTCTTGTTTTCTTTGTTTCAACAATTTCCTTATCCCTTTCTATTGTCAGATGCAATACTTGCTCAGCAGTCGGTTCAACATTCTGGGCAGCAAAGTGGGTTTAGGTCACCCCTGGTTACTGGCTCATCTTCCGGTAGGCCACCTCCAGCAGCCCGTTCGCAGTATAGCTTCCCTCCAGCTAGCTCTCAGAATATGGCGCCATTCATACAGGCTGCTAACAATGCAACAAGAGTTTTCTATAATGTTCGTTCAAGACCACCTGATGCTGTTTATTCGCCCTCAGGAATTCGTCTGGCTAGTGGTAACATCCATACCTCTGATGTAAGTCTCCAGCCTTACAGATCTTTAACATCTACCCCTACCACAAGTTTCACTGCCCTTAATCTGCGAGCTCCTGGTAATATTCCTACAACTTCTCTTTTATATCCTCACCTTCCACCAACCTATCAGCTAGATCCTTATAATAGAGGGTACTGGCCTGGCAATGGATCTTCCAACTCTTAACTTGTATAGTATAGTATAGTATATAGACAATGTGATGGGTCCTACCTGTCAATCTGGTATCAATCCTCATGATTAGTCTGTTTTATCAGATGATGATGACTAACTAGAGTCTAGAGTAAATATTAAGGTTCTAGCATATTTGTAAAGCCTAATTCCATGCTATCATATAGCTTCTCCAAGTTTTGTAGCAAATCAGATCCCTGTAATTGAAGCCTTTGAATTTCTCTGTAATTGGTAGAGAACTTAGGGTGACAATTACAAAGGATCTGGATAAATTTCGTAGGGGGAGCCAGTAGTTTCTCCTTTTTTGATCCATGGGTTGTATTGTTCTCTGACCAACCCATGTCTGAAACACTCACCCAACTATGGTGCTATTGATAGATATATGATATTTGACGTATTTAGGTTGTGACTTGTGTGTGAAGTAGTTGTTTAAGCCATAAACTGCTTTAGATTAAAAGAAAAGGAAGAAAAAGAAAAAGTACTCGGAAGCTTAAATTTAATGTAAGAAAGGGGAAGTTTGAAAGGCCATAAATCTTTTTTTGACTAGCCATAAGTAATTTTCTTTGGGTCCACAAGTCATGGGTATTCTTAAGTTGTGGAATTATGTTGTTTTCCTCGTTTGAGGGAAATTGTGTTTTCTTTCTCTCACCAAGTATCCAGGTAAAGAATTTGTGTTTTTGTAATTAAGAACTAAAAAGTTGTGTTCAGCGAAGTCCAATCTAACATATACAGATTGATTCAGTAGAGTCCTTATCAATATCTTTTTTTTTTGGTTTAAAAAAAACGTTAAGTTAGATTTTTAAATCCATAAAATTAATTTATATTCTTTTTTTTATGAATGATAATATAAAAATGTGTGTTTAATATTTTTTTTCTATTATGACTGATTATATACAAAATTTTTATGACATGTCAAATATTTATTATAGAAGAATTTTGTATAAACGTGTGTTTAATTTATACAAAAAATCTTCTATAAAACAGCCAAAGTTCAATTCCAAATTAGGTAAATAGCAATCTCTACAGAAGTCAAAAGCTACGTGTGCTTAGATTAAAAGACTAAGGAGAAAAAATTAAGTAAAAAATCGTTAATTATCTTGCTCTCGTGTGAACTCTGTACACAAGTTATTTCAGACATGTTCAAATCAAAATCATCAATTTTCTGCCTGTGGAGATACGTAGATAGCCATTATTAATGATCTTGATTAAAGTCTAACATAAATTCATTAATCAATAAGCTGACTTTGGGTATCCAATTTCTAAAATAAGCACATTTTAACTTCAAAACCAACCCCACTTTCCAATTTCGGCTCATAAAAATTCTGTGGTCAATGGATATAGCAAGAGTTGAATAAAATTTGCAGCATGTCATAAATCTTATCAACAAAATCAAATGGAATTTTCAAATGTGATCGATCAATAGCTGTATCTTTATGCATTATATTTTTAATCACTATTCTTGTTGTAACATATTTGATAACGGAATTTCAATATTACACAAGTAGCTATATATATTTCCAATAAAAATTATTCCAAACTTCATTTGTTTTGTTCTCCTCTCTTTCTTTCTCTGTTTTTCTTTTTGGTCAATGCTTTGCTCTCCTTTGATTTTCTTTTTTTTTTTGGTAGACACTCCGTTTTTTTTTTGAACAATGGTAGACACTCCTTTGATTTTCTTTAATTCACAACTTTCGTGTTTAATTTGGTTCGGGCTTTCGATATACCATTGAATTTGTCTTCATTCAACTCTTTTTTGTTAGATTTCTTCTAGAGGAAACCTACTATTTGTTTCCTTCTTTCTCACATTTTTAACTATTTGGTCCCTGCATTTTTGAAATAGACTATTTAGTCCCTCCAAAATTAGAAATGTCAACTCGTTAGTCCCTGTAGCCTATATCTGTTACCAACACTGATAACCTGACCATTAAGTACACATGTAATACGTTAAATGTCACATATTTAAGTATTTGAAACCACTTAGGGGTTGAGATTTGAGAATAATTCAATAATTTATACCTTACGGAAGCTTCACGTGTAATACAAATATTTGGATCTGACTTAAGTTTAGGTCAATTTTATTGTATTTGTTGGTCCGATTCAGTTGATTTAGGTGATTAGGATGTTAAAGTGGCATATAACGGTGTCATGTAAGCATTTAACGTCTGATAGTTGATGATTATGATAAATGAGGGACTAAATAGTTGACAATTATGATAAATGAGAGACTAAATAGTTGACACTAATGATAAATGAGGGATCAAATAGTCTATTTAAAAAATACAATGACCAAATTGTAAGTTTCCTCTTTGTTCTAGTTAAATTAATGAATATAATATATATATATATATATACACTATTATATATGAACATATGAAGTTTTTCTATGATATTGCCGAATGGCTGATATTTCCTTCTATTATATATCTTTAATACAGCAAAACATTAATTATATGATTAACGTGTTATTAATAATTACTAACTTACGCAAATATAATAGTATTCCTTTTGTGTCATGCTTTTTTAGCAAGTAGAATTATTATTATTGTTATTATTATTATTAAAGCTCCATTTATTTTCTTACATATGATCATTTAGTCAACTTAATCCTTATTTGATATTTTTATTCTTAATTCAGATAGTACTATCATAAGTTTATGTGTTATCAATTTTGGTTTCTTTGTCTAATTTTTTATAAAAATAATAATGTATCATATTTAATTAATAACATTATACTATTAATTCCATGAAAATAAAAGCTGATTTCTTAAAGACCAAATTAAAAATACTTAACAAAAATTAAGTTTTTAAATCAAAAGAAAAAAGAAAACAAATACTGAATTCAAGATCTGATGCTGTTTATGACATGTTTGTTGAGAATGCGCGTTTTCTTTAGACGACAATGAAGGAAGGAAGTAACAAAATCAATTAGGATGAACTGAAATTATAAAAATAGTCAATGAATATTGAGTTTGACATTTGAGCGAAATAAATAAATGAGCCTCGACATCATGATTGCCTAAAAGCATTAATTAATGACTCATATGTGAAGCTGCGTGCTCATGAATGAAGCAACTTGATTGGTGGAAACTATTTCTTCTCACAAATATTTACTGCTCACAACCCATTCTCTTGTCATCACTCATCAATAGTATCAAAACAACATGCCGTTTCAATTGACTTTCTGCTTTACTTTTAGGATACTCTGCACTCACCACCTCATCTACCAATTTCCTTCCTTTATTAGGCAATCTATGATTTATGGCAATAAGGTTATTTTGGTCCTAAATATGTGTCTTAATGTTTATTTTGGTCCTTCATGTTTCAAAATGTTCAAATGATCTTAAATGTTGGCAAAATATCTCATTTTGATAAAAAAAAACTATTGAATATGGTCATATTTATTTTGTATCAAGTTTCAAATTTAACGAGTTGAGAGCTACGTATTATTCTCAAATAATACTTTCTCTATTCAGTTAGCAAACAAGGTCAAATTGGTCCCAAAAATATATTGCTTGTTTCACGGTTAAACAAGTGAAATTGATCATATCACTCTCGTTTCAAGTTTGAATGCGACAAATTCAGAGTTACAAGTTACTCTTAGCAAGTCTTTTGAACTTGAAATAAGAGGCGGAAGAAATATGACCAAATTGAATAATTTGAGGCCAAAATGAAATATTTTGCCAACATTTAGGACCGACTTGAACATTTTTAAACATGCCAATGAGGTTTTGCTCACTTGGTCGCCTTCCGCTCATGACAATTGCATGATTTTGGTTCGATTCCTGGTGATGTCTCATTTGGTGGGTTATCTGTAAGTACCTCTGTAAGTGCTCTTTAAGCCTGGAGGCTTGCCCTGACCCTGGATTGAGGCGCCATACCCTCACCTATATTTTTTATTACAAAAAAAAAAAAGAAGAACATTTTGAAACATAAAGAACCAAAATGAACATTATGACATACATTTAGGACCAAAATGACCCTTTGACGTTTTTAAAAAATAGAGTTTTGGAAGTATAACTTATATAGTTTTATTTAAAAATTATGAGGTCAATATAATTTAAATTTTTAAAGATTAGTTTTCAAAAATAAAAAGATTACAATATATTAATTTTATTATTTTCAACGTTTATAGTATGTAAATTAAATTATCAACTCGTATATTTATAGAAACTAATTTTTATGTTTACTCCATTTTGAAATAATGGCTCACATTTGAAAATGGATCTGGTGAAATATTTCATGACAATAAATATGAATTTATGACACACCACATTCGATGGGAGTGAATTTGCTCAATTATGAGAATAATAAAGTATGGTAAAGTATGAATCTCAACCATCCATTTTATTTTTAGTTCAATTCCCAATGATAGTTGAATGAATGGATGGAGGAATGAATGGTTGAGATTCATACTTCACCATAATTTATTACTCTCATAATTAAGCAGATCCACTCCCCACATTCGATGGCCTTTGACCATCTTGTGTAAGCTGAACTCCCACTAGCAATTGTCATTTGTTAGCTCGTGTATATTTAGTAACAGAATTTAATTTCACTATTAATAAATCTAAGTCCAATGCAGTCAAAGTTTTATCTATGATTGTTCTCTTTAGAAAGATGGAACGTTTTTTAATCCAGCGAAACCTAGATCATTATTAATTCCCCATGTTAGCCTTCGTTTGAGGCTACTATTTTAGTAAGCATATGACACCCATTAGGCATTAGCCACATGAAAGACATGGGTGGATCTTCAAAACTTGAAAGGAATTCAAACTTGGCGATCGATATGATCACTTTAATTTGTTCATCCCATTCACCTCATAGACATTGAATTAATTAATGAAGCAATCAAATTAGGACGACTTTAGAGAGTTGAATATATATGCATGGAGCTCCAAATTTGAGGGACATAGCTAATAAAGTAATAAGGCCTAAGGCAACACTCAAGCTATAAGTCTCATTTACCCAACAACCCAACTTGTGGTTGAAAGAAATTAAAAGTGGATTACTCACTACCCATCCCACATAGATATGCACCCACACAAGCCTGACAATGCACGATGCATGTTGAAAAAAAAATTTATTGAATAAATTAGTGACCTTTTCTTTAAAAAAAATGATAAATATCTCAATTTAATCCCTCAAAAAAAAGAAATTATACAATTCAATTCTTAAAATATACAATTATAAATTTATAATCAATTTGATCATTTTATTTAGTTTATTAATCAAAATTTAATGATAGATCTAAATAATTACAAGGTTAAAGGGTCAATTTAGTCCTAAATGTATGTCCTAATGTTCATTTTGGTCCATAATGTTTTAAGATATTCAAATTGATCTAAATGTTTACAAAATATTTCATTTTAGTCCCAAGCTATTGAATATGGCTTGTTTCAAGTTTAAATATGACGAATTTAAAGCTACGTATTATTCTTAAAGAATATTTTTTCTGTCCAGTTACGTCTTGTTCTCAAATAGTACTTTCAATAACTAAATCTTATAATGTTATAATCTAAGAACTAAATTACTAATTAAATCATAAAAATCACAAAAGCATGATAATATTGCCCGAACTTGCCACTTATGTCTTCTTGAGTTCTTCTTCCCTGGAGGAACCCTTGTAAAAGAGAGCCTCCTGTATCTTTACAAGTAAAGTTATTCTCCTCCACAAGAGAACATGAAGTAGGAGACCCCAAAACAAGATAGTGCTTCCTTTATTTTTTTTTTTTCATTTTAAACTCCTTTTGAGACCATCAATTATACTTGGCAATCAAATACCCTTGTTTTACTTTCTTTTTCTTTTGGTGGTGGAAGATGGAGTCATATATGGAGTACTATTTCTATTTCTATTATATCTCATTGGTAAAGATTCCCAGAGATTCTTTCTGGGGTTAATAATCTCTTTCTCTTACCCCTAAATTTGCCAGACTTTTTGGGGCAAGTCAACAGAAAAAGGCATAAAGCTGGCTTTATATATATATATATATATGTATAATCATGTCTCTCTAAGCCTCTCTTGTTGGCTAAACATGTTTAGAAAGGATCATGTGCAGATCTGAATAATTGATTGGGTTGAATCCTTCAATTTTTCAATTGGTTCTCTTGTGACCCTGCTATAAATTAGCTCACTGTATTCCACATTTGTCGTTTTCCATATGATGTAACACTTCACTTGTAAACAAATTTAATTTGTTTGAGCCTTGCAAAAGTGCAATTAAGCTCATCTTAAATCACTAATTCCAAATTAAACCAATTGTCAAATCTCATCTTAATTCCCTGTTTTCAGTTCAGTAAGCTTTGGTAAAATATGAGATGAGCTGATTTAACAACATTTATATTTAGGGTGCCAATAAAAAGTTGTACAATTGGTTAAAGTTTATGTTCTTATCCTACAAAGGTGAGAATTTGAATATTTTAATTGATGTGAGGACCTTATTTAGTGGATGATATATAAATTCTTTTCGTAAATTCTCAAAGAGATCGGGAGGTATTTCTTTACCTTGGGACATATATGCTTACTCTCAATGAAACTTTATTTTTACAAAAAAAAAACATTTATATTTAGGATAATGTCCTTAATAAGAGGAGGATTTGTCTTCTTTTCCTTGACACACCTCGTAATTATTTCATTATCTTATATAATCATTTTTGTTTGAGTCAGAAAGTCTATATAAAAACAAATTTGTCTCCCCCAACTTGAGATCATTGTTTCAATATTACTTCATTTAACTCCTATTTGATTGTAATTCCATATTTTTTAAGGTATATATATAATTAAGTCCCTTAATGTTTTTCCTTTTAGGAAAAGAATGTCTGGGGTCCTACCCTTTGTGTGATTTTTAGGCGAAATGAAAAGGAATACACAAAGACGAATTGAAGCTCTATGGTTGAAATTGCAAGCTGCTTTTGTGTATGGGATAGGGACTGTTTGGTTTGGGTCCAAATCAAACCCACTTTGTGAATTACCTTAGCCAAAAGAATAATAATACATCACATATCTATTGTTGGACAGCCAAATGGAGTGCTTGTTAGTGATTACTGACTACTAATGAGTAATGACTATTGAGTATTAAGGAGTGTATGGTCCAGAGAAAATGAATGGCCATTATGTCAAGGAAAAAAATAAAAAATAAAAAATAAAAAAGGTACTATTCTATGTTTGCCATCATATACTTATTTGTTTGACAACCAAACACGGTATATTCGTTCAAAAGCCTTTTAGTTGTTAAAATGTTTCAAACAAGAAGAAAAAAACACACAAAATAAATTATTCCTTCCTTCTTTACCTCAATCAAGATAAGGCTGTGTTTTGTACATAGTTTAACTTGAAAGTGACAAATAAATAATGAATAAACTATTAATTTAATCTCTTTTATATTTTAGTTAAACCATGTGTTTTCTTCGTTTATTCATGCAACGGTTTAGGCGAAGACTAATCTCATTTGAGCCAGGAGTGAACAATTAAATCTCAATATCGACTCCAGGGATGCAACCCTGGACTTCTCATATGGAGTGCAACTCATTTACCACTACACTAAATCATTATTGGTCTATTAGTTTAATCTATGAATTACATAGACAATGTCAATTTAGTACGTCCTTAATTTTTTAAAAGGCCAAAGTACAATTTCGATCCCTTATCTCTAGGATAAGTTGTAATATAGACCTTTATCTTTTCTTCTTGCGATCCTGGTCCTATATTTTTTTTTAAAAGTTTCACTCTTTGGTCTCAACGATTGAATGTGATCATATCTCTCTCGTTTTGAAGATTGTAATGAGATCGGAGCCTGAGTTATTTTTTTGTCTAGTTAAAATCGTCAACAAACAAGGTCAAATTAAACTTTGAAAATAGGTCACTCATTTTATAGTCAAACGAGTGAAGTTGATGATTTCAAAAAACAATTAAAGACTAAAATAATAACGTCAATATAAGTTGATGACTAAAATATTAGTTTATTCAATAAATAATTATAAGAGAGCAATGAAAATCAAGAAGTTTTGGTTTTCACTCCTTAATATTTGACAAAGAAAAACAAAAAGCAATTAAGAAATGAGTTTTTATAGATTTGACCAAAATCTTATTATTCATTTAGATTAGTTATTAGTAAGAGTTTTACATTAAAATATAATTCAATCAGTCAAATATTTTAACTCAATCAAAATCAAGGAAGCCTAATAAGTCATTAAATATGTAGAACAGATAATGTTGGGTTTCTATCTAACTACTAATTGATCTCAGCATGGATCACCCACTTAGACTAATTGTGTGTATATCAATTAATTTTTAGGTTTCCTTTTCCTTTAATTTGTTACATCAAAAGTGCTTTCCCCTTTTTAATCTCACCCCAAAAGCCACTTGGATGGCTTTGTTTTCCATGTATTTAATGTCAACTTTTATGTATGTTTTGGCAATATTAGGATTTGGAGAGTGTTCAGTTATTATATGTAATTAATTAAATTAGTTTAACATCAAACCTCTCTTGCCTCTATTTGTCATATTGGCAGAAAGTTGAGTCCAATACGTTTCCTTCAAATTAGAGAAACCTCCACTTGAGTTTGATTCTTCTTCCACCGGTCCTTCTAAATTCTAATGATAAGATTTTGTTTAAATAAAATAAAATACAAAAGATATATTATTTTATTATATGATCTTGTTGAATGAATTCTTTCTTTGTTTGGCCAAATTTTGAATGAATTATTTGCTTATTCTATATATTACTTGTTGTTACCTAACTATAGTAATTATGTAATACAGTTTATCAAAAATTGAGAAACAAACTATCTTAATTATAGTTTTTTTTATACAATACTTAAGAATATTGGTTAAGAAGTACCATTATATTTTAAAAACAAATAAAATTTTTTTATACGCCTTATAAGAATATTGGTTACAAAAATCTGACACATCGGTTCTATTTTAAACTTTCCGGCAAAAAAAAAGGTTCTATTTTAATTTTTCACATGTATTTTTTAATTGAAAATAATCCTATTTAAAGTACTATCACCTCATATACTAATTAACTAGGGGCTTTGCGTGCCCTAACGGACACGCAAATATGTATGTAAAATAAATAAGGGACTAAATTGTTAACTTAGTAAAGAAAGAGAGACCAAATAGTAAATTTTCTCTTATTTCTAATTTCATAGACTATAGTTTTAAACATGGACGACCAGAAAAGGGTGGAGCCATATAATATAAGATGTAATATCTTTTTTTATGAAGATTTGAATATGAATTTATTATATTGCAAGCAACTGGTCTCTTTCGTTAAATCCAACTCATTAATCTAACACATTAATTTCAAACTCACAAAGTCAACTTAAATAACATAAGAGAATTGTTTTTAACCTCCCAATGACATTTGCAAAATGTGAAAGGTAAAAGCTCATTTGTATTGTTTAAAACTTTATTTTAGTCTTGTATGTATAGGTCATCTTTCAGTTTGGTCTATTTTTTTCTTTATTTCAAAGTGGCTCTTTATGTTTTTATAATTTTTTACTTTTTGTTCCAAATCCAAATTTGGGGTGCGATTTGACCACATGTGTTGACGATCACAACTAAATAGAGAAGAAACTCGTCAATTAATATATAACTTCGAACTCATCACATTCGGATTTTAAACGAAAGAAATATTACTAACTTCACTAGTTGAACTCTGAAACCAGCAACACATTTTGTGGTCTAATTAATTTGACCATGTTTTCTAATAACTCTAGTTGGGCAAAGAAATTGTAAGGTCTATGAACTTATATAAATATAATAAGATTAGAAATTGAATGTCTAATGCTATGATAAAGGATGACTCAAATATTTTATGATGGACTCAATAAATTAATAAAGTATGGCTTATTTGTAGATACTTAGATATAATTTCTGATTGGTAAAAGTATTAATTTCGTCCTCAAACTTTACATCAACTGTCAATTCCATCCCCAATATTTTTTTATAGTCAATATCCTCCCTAATGTTTCACTTTTTTGTTTGTTTTATCCTTTGCTCTTAGTTTAGCCAGATATTAACGACAAAACCTACATGACTAATGATATGTAATGTTAAATTGATATATAGAAAAAGAAACTTAAATCTTAACTCATCAATTAATCTATAACTTTGAACTAATCACATTTCGATTTTAAACGAAAGATATATTACTAACTTCACTAGTTGAATTCTTAAACCAACAACACATTTTGTGGTCTAATTTGACCTTGTTTGCTAATGACTCTAGTTGGGCAAAGAAATTGTAAGGTCTATGGACTAATATATAAATATAATAAGATTACAAATTGAATGTCCAATGCTATCACGATAAAGGATGACTCAAAATATTTTATGATGGACCCAATAAATTAATAACGTATGGGCTTATCTGTAGATACTTAGATATAATTTCTGATTTTATGATGGACTAAATTAGAAATAAAGTATCTTGTACAAATATATCTAGGGTTATGGTCCCTGAATTATGAGCAATGGTTTCTTTTCTATTATTCCATCATCAGGAAAGAAAGACTTTCTCAAGAAAATTATTACTCAACAATTTGGAAGACGAATAATTAAAAGATTCAAAGACTTCAATCCCTATGGAGAAATCAAGTAAGCTTTTGCATCTTATTTTTCTTCTTGATGATTTGACATGATTTATCTTAGATTTTAAGTTTTATTCTAAGTTTTTCCGTAACAAAAATGACTCGATAATAGTAACCTGTAATTTCAGACTTGTTACAATTAAACTTGAAACAAACAGATATGATCATAGTTTAAGACTAAAAGTGAAAACTTATAGAAGCATAGAATACCACTTTAATATATATATTAGATCAAAGTGAAATTTGATCGAGATATTAAGTACCGAAATAAAATTTATAACAATTTGTATTTGAAGAGAAATATATAGAAGGTTGGGAAGAGAAAGAAGACAAAGCAGTCTTCAAATGGATGAATTGAAAAACAGGAAGAAGCAGGCAGTGCACATGAGCACGCTGAATAAAATAGTTTAGATAAAGAAAATGACTTGGGTTAGCTTGTTTGGTTAATGTCGGTCCCATTCTAATATATGTTACATCAAAATCATATTGTAAATTTTATACTATATATTATAAGTCATAAAATAGTTTTTGACTATGCCTTATTTTCATGCAGCGTAATGCGTTTAGTTTAATAAGATGAAATGAAATGTTAGTGGTGGTTGACATAAGGAGTGGCCTCAGCTTCATCCTTTTGTGAAGAATCAATTTATGGTAATAGTTTGGACCAGTAAAGATTATTGAAGATTTGAAGTGACTTATTTCTATCAATATATTTTTTTTCCAAATATACAAGATTTTGTATAATAGATTATAGAAGAGAAATAAAATAAAAAATAGAAAGAACTTTCTAATAAATGTTAAAAAAAAACTACATGATTAAGTTCTTCCTTCCTTTAATTATTTGGTTAAATTACACTTTGGTAGCTTGTTTTATAGACCGATTTCACTTTGATACCCTATTTTTTTGCACAACTAACACTTTGGTGCCCAAATTTATTTTTCTGTTAAGTTTTAATGCGAAGTTGCACGTAGCCATCACATCACATACACAGTAAAAACATCTGAATGTCCATTTTCTTCTCATTTTTCACGACTCAAAACACTCTAAAATCCTCTCATTTCGGATCTCAGTGTTTTCACGATTTTTTTAGTGTTTTAGCGTCTAAATCGTGAAAAATGAGAAGAAAATAAACATTTGGCTGTTTTTATTATGCACGTAATGGTCACGTGCGATTTCGCCGTCAAAATTTAACAGAAAAATAAATTTGAGTACCAAAGAATCAACGGTAAAAAAAAAACATGATGTCAAAATGTCACTTTTGAAAAAATATGACACAAGAGTGAAACTAGCTAGAACACCAAAATATAATTACCCTAATTATTTACTGTCTATGAGTGTGTTGTGTGTCTGTGATGCACAAAACCAGTAGAACCCACTCACTCACTCTTTTTGGTTTTGTGGGGAATTCTGTGGGCTTCTTCTACTTATGAGGCTAGCTGGTTCCATTCAACAGACTAAATATATATAATGTCAACTCTGTCTTTTACAATGGAGATCCACCAAATTAATGATTTTATTTGCAAAAGATATCATTAATTATTGTAGGTTTTGCATATATAGTAATGTCCATATTATTAAGCAGTTTAATTGAAGAAAGAAATTGCTTTCGGTGAGCTTTTATAATTTTCTCCTTACAGAAAAAGGAATTCCGTTTTTTCAAATGTTATCAAAAGATATCATTAATTATTGATTGGTTTTGCCTAATATGTATATATAGTAAGGTGCACATAAATATTTTTTAAAAAAACTTTTGGTGAAAAATAATATTATTTTAAGACTATTTGACTTCTTATTCTTATTACTAAGTTTTATTTATATCTATCTAGGGGTAAAAAGATAGGTTAGGTTAATTTGAGTTGGAGAAAATTTCAATCAAATTTGTACATTTTAATTACTCAGTGAGGTTGGTCACTAATTTTTTTAGTCACATAAGTTACGATTGACCCAACTTTTAACTCTCCAAGTTAGGTTGGATTGGGTTAGTTGATAAAAATTGAATAGAATGTTTACTAATTTATTAATTAGTTGATAAAAATTACATGTTAAATTATACTTTAGGTTAAAGTCTTATTTTGGTCTTTTATGTTTGCTCAAAGTTTTGTTTTGGTCTTTCAAGTCTTTTTTGTTTCGTTTTAGTACCTCATGTTTCCTCAGAGTTTCGTTTTGGTCCCTCAATTTTTTTTTTGTTTTGTTTTGATCTTTCAAGTTTCTAAAAAGTTCCACCGTTAGTCCCTGACTCTTTTCCATTAACTTTTTCTGTTAAAAAAAGAGGAAAAAAACACTTTCATCTCCTAACGATTTTGCTCTTTTACAAAAGGGAAAGACCTTAATGTAAAAGAGTAAAATTGATGAGAGATGAAAGTTTATTTTTTTCTTTTTTTTTTAATGGAAAAAGTGGATAGAAAAGAGTTACAGACTAACGATGAAACTTTTTGAAAACTTGAGAGACTAAAACGAAACTTTGAGCAAACATGAGGGACCAAAACAAAACGAAAAAAACTTGAAGGACCAAAACGGAACCTTGAGCAAATATGAGGACCAAAATGAAACGAAAAAACTTGAGGAACTAAAATAGAACTTTGAGCAAACGTGATGGACCAAAATATGACTTTGGCCTATACTTTATAATTTGGCAAGTGCTTAAAAAAACCGTGAGCATGATCATAAACATTTTTTTTATATTTGGGCCAATTTGGGAATATTTTTTTCTAATAAATTTTGTAAATATTATTGAAATATGAAATTGTTTAAATAGATATGTAATAATTATAATATATAGAGAGTTGTATATTTTTTTAAAAAATTATATAGAGGTAGACATGGAAGAACAAAACTGAATTTATGTTGAAATTTGTACTAATAAAAATTTTCTTAAATGGTAGTTTTAGATGTTACAAATAATATGAAGTATAAACATTGATACGAGACACGACATTGACATTACCACATCGACACGTAAAATTCTTAAATTTACATGACATGACATAATATATATTTATATATATAGACAATTAAAAATTTCACCTTGTGTATGCAACAACCAATTGGCCAGCGGCAAACCCTTAAATAGAGCTCAGATCCGTGGATGATTAGTCCTTAACCTATCGGGCTGGGGATACCTTGGACAACAAAATAAATAAATAAATAAAAATTCTTAAATCTTAATGAAAATTTAAAAATTACAACATATATTCATAACATATGTTATGTGTATTATTAATTTTTATTATTTGTCATGTCAAATTTACAAATAGAAAATTTATATTTTAAAACTTATGAATATATACTATGTCTAATACTGTAACACTTTCTCAAAATAAAATATTGGTACTTATAAATGTTGTTTGGTTCAGAGAATTTTTTACTGATAAAAAATATATGTTATAATCATCTAAATAAATTTATAATAATAAATAATATACAAGATAAAATATATATACTATTATCTTTATTTATTATTAGGTATCTATTTGAATAATTTGA
>QANZ01056301.1:23280-36747 GCA_003254925.1 Chamaecrista fasciculata | reverse complement strand
TATAGACCAATTCCACTTTGGTACCCTGTTCTTTCAAAAGTGACACTTTGGTACCCTGTTCTTTCAAAAATGTCATTTTGGTACCCTGTTCTTTCAGAAGTGACATTTTGGTACTCTGTTCTTTAGACCAAGTGACACTTTGGTACCCTAAAAAAGATAGAATAGGGTAACAAATAGTGAAAGAACAGGGTACCAAAGTGTCACTTGGTCCAAAGAACAGGGTACCAAAATGTCACTTTTGAAAGAACAGGGTACCAAAATGATATTTTTGAAAAAACAGGGTACCAAAGTGTCATTTTTGAAAGAACAGGGTACCAAAGTGGAATTGGTCCATAGAACATGGTACTAAAGTGGCATTTACCCAAAGGAAAAAAAAAGAGATGGTTACATCAGCGGGGTGTGGGGTCCATACTCCACAGATGGTGCCAGCAATATGCCTCCTCCTTGACTGTGCCATCTGTGTCTTGTCATTTCTTAATTAATAGTTTTATTACAGCTTTGCTCTCTCACGTACGAACGAACAACCACGTGTTTATCAAAGCAAACTTGGGATGCCACCTTCCTCTTCCTCTTCCTGCTTTTCCTCTCTTTGGGCGCTTCAAAATTTGAGTTAAAGGCTTAGTTCTCTCTCTTTTCTACACTCACCATTCTAGTCATATTGAAGTTCTAATGGTTTCAATTTCTCATTGTGATAGATAGATACTACTTTAGTTCTTCAAGATAGCTCTAATTCTACAGATTCTTGGACTGCTGGGTGTGTCTCTCATGCTGAAAAATGTTGATCATCAGACATACCCAGAATCCCTATTTTCTTGTTCTTTCTCCATTTTTCAACATTTGATGAGGTACGCTGTACTATACATACCTATCTATCTTCCAAAATAAGTAGCATTCTAATTAATTCTTGTTTGGTGTCCCACACTCCCCAGGTTGCTTTCCTAATCTAATCCTAAACTTTTCTTCAAATGGGTATTTCATGTAATTTTTTTTAAAATATATATATGATTATGTGTTTGATTAATCAATTAATTTCAGCTTTAATTGTCAACGATCTTAATCATGGATGGGCCCACAATTAAGGTGGTGGACCAATTTTTGAACATTACAATAAATTCTTCTTTATGGGTCACCTTACGGACTCTGAAGTTTCTGAATTTTTGGTATGTCTTTGAAGCCAAGTTATATCATATGGTCGTTATATGATATTTCTCCCCAAGCTGAACCATTTGTTTTCTCTCTTTTTTGTTTTTTTAATACTGTATAAATGACAAAGCTCTCACCTTCTTAGCCATCATCTATAACGTATTCCAACAAAGATTTTTGTTTTTTTCTCTTATTTTTAATGATACAATTTGTACATATTTGGAAGCTGGTTTTGGGGTATAGAACAACGATGTTTAGTATATATATATTTATTGATTTATTGAAGGTTGAAAGGTCCCTTTCAAATTAGCAAGCTTGTTACTTTCAGAGTGGTGGTAATTATATGGTTCTTTTTTCAAGTCTCAATATTCTTCTCGCGTGTGAATTTTAACACCCATAAGTCTTTATCATCGCTATCCTTATTATTGTCTAGTCATTTGTCTGTCGGCATTGGTTCATATATAATCCTCCATATTCTTAATTCCAGTGTCGGTTCTCTTTCTCTTAATAAATTTACCTTGTCTTGTTAATTTAATTCAGTGAACTAGTTGTTTTCAAAACTATGAATAGTATAAATTGAGGATAATGAAAACGAATAGACTCAGCTTGCTTTCTTAGTCCATGCTTTCTCAGGGAAGTTCATTAATTAGCCATTCTGCTTTGACTTTGTAAGATTTTGCTTTCTTACAATATTAGTTCAAGCTTCTGACTCAAACTGTGATGGGTTTACTTGGTAGTTCCTGAATTCTTTACAATAATAGATTTGTATGCAATTCTGGAAGCTATGCCTCATGCCTCTCATATGACTTAAACCAGACCACTGCCTATGTTTATTGTCTGATGTAACAATAACTTTGGTGATTGAGTTATTTTTCCAGAGGTATGTTTATGCAATTCTTTTGTAAATTATTATGAGTTTGTGACACTGTATAATAGTTGAAAATGCTACTTAGTCATATGCTCTCTGCTTACCTCACCATTTCTTGGTTCTTCCTCTGTGTAAATTCAATTCAGGTGTTAGTTGGCCTACCATGAGTTTCTTCATTCCTACCTATTATACCTTATTTACATATATTACCGTATTAGGTTTGAAATAATTGACATTCTTATGGCAAAAGCACTTTTTTGGTCCCAAAACTCTACATCAATTTCAATTTCCTCTTCAAAGTTTGTTTTCTGTCAATTATGTCGCCAAAGTTTAATAGTTTGATCGATTCTACGCTTTGCACTAACTCCATCCAATAAATTAATCAACTCTACGTGGCTTATGACATATAATGTAAAATTGTTGAAAGAAAATAAATCTTGACTCATTGAAAACCACGTGTAGTTTGTCGTGAATTCATTTAGTGGAGTTAGGGAAAAGGATAAAATCAACCAAAATGGTGAAACTATGGGGACGAAATTGAAAATTGATGTAAAGTTTGGGGACCAACAAGGTGCTTTTGCCTTCTTCCTCTTCTTTTGTCTGCAGCATAGATTAATTAAAACTGAAACCTGGGTTACTTTTTTGGGCTGTTGTTTTGTATTGCTGGTCTGCTTGATTGTCTTTCTTGAATTAGTTTATCTTTTAGCTAAATTTACCTTATTTTTTAAGGGTCACCAATTTCATGGCACCTACATTTTAAATTCTGTTTTATTTGTTTCTTCAATGTCATGTTTCATGGCTCATATATACTTCCAAAGTTACTTATATATACTGTTTATATATCTTAACCACTGGAACAATACTCCAATTTTTATATATTGGTGATGCATGGACTCTTGAGGCTGACAATGATGTAACTTTTAATAGATAAAATACAGCTCATTCTCTGCTTCACACTTTCCAAACAAAATCAACTACGTTATACTTTTATATAGAACTAAATATTTTCATTCTTTTTTCTTTGTAGTGTATGGGTTGGAAAAGATGAAGGTGCAACTCAAAGTTGTTCTTGCTGTTGTTATTAGCTTGCTTTGGGCTCAGCACTCGTTTTGCGGTTAGTATCAGATTCATAATGCATTTCCTGCTTAGACCCTAAAATAAGGACATTGCTGGTTTTGATATATTGGGCATTTCATTGATACTTTACTCCAGCAACTTGAATAAGTTAACTTCAGATTTGGTTTTGTTCTCTTTTAATAATCTAAAGCATTTAGAGGAGTTCTATTTCGTGTGTTGGTTCTTGGTGATTGGTAACAATACCCAAATAAGTCATTATTATTTTTCTTTAATTTTGAGTGGAATTGGTTCCTGGCAGATGGACCTTCTGGTACTTCTGGCCTAGACAAATGGATCTGTAGATGTTCTTTTCAAGGGAACCAGAGCTTGTCTCTTGCTAATTGTTCTACATCATGTGATTGCCGTTCAGGTATGTTGGTGGTTTTATCAAATACAAATTGTATCCTTTAAAAGTTGAATACAATGTAGAGTGGCCAAAAGCACATGAATATAGGACAATATATGGGTAATCTTTTATCCTCCTAATGTTATATTGCATAATTCCAGCTTAAACATAAGCTTTCTAGTATGACTGTGGTTATTAATCAATATTCTCAGAGGAGGACTCGAACATATATATATATTCCATTTTAAGTGAAATAGGAAGAGTAGGAGATTATGATGAAATCCTGGATATTTGTAGTAACTGCTTTGCCTTCAATGTAGATACCAAAGAGAATTCATCCGACTGGACATGCTTATGTGATCCCAATGGGTTTCCGGATGTGAAAACGGATAGTAATAGTCCTAATTGCTTTACTGCCTGCAACTGCACATGGGGTATTTTTCCTTCTATGTCACTTTCTGTACTCCAGTTTTCCTGTGTCAAAAATTTCACCAGTGATTTGGATGGACTACTTTAAGGCCAAAAATTATTTGTGATCACAGTCAAAATGCATATTATATACTTGGAAGATTTTCTTTGTGGTTAAAGACTCTTATCATGGAAATTTACATTTTACAACATGAGATTCCATGATGGAACTGTTGTTCTAACTTCTAATTGTGACAGCTAATTTCCTTTTTTTTTTTTTTCGTTCTTTTGGCTGATGTATTTGTGTCAAAGGGATGATGATCCTTGTCCATTTATAAAAACCATCAATGGCTCGTATAGAGATTTAGCCATTATAGGTACTTAGACACTAAATTCATGACTGTTTGAATGCTCTTCAGGAGATCTCCCCATACTGCAAGGTTCAAAGAAACACATTTCCAGCAAGATTGTTATGATTATTCTATTGATATGTGCTATATGCACAACTGGTGCATTTCTTGCTTCGATCACATGCTATATATGGCGAAGGGACAGATGTCCTGTTCAACCACCCATATTCTCATTAGACAAGGAAACAAGTTGCAATAGTTCCACCAACTTAATTAGTCATTGGACTTCTTCAGTGCCAGCTCTTATAGATTATCCTAGTAATCATATCACAGGTAACTTGGTTATGTGGTTATATGCAGAAATCAAAGTTAGTCTCTTACTTTACCATTGTCATTTTGGTTCTTAATCACCATTATTTTTCTTCTATTTTTATGTAGGATGCTTTCAGATGGCCTCATTCTTTGTGGGGAGAAAAAGAGAATTTTTTCATGGAAATATTATTCAATTTTCATTCACCGAACTGGAAAATGCCACTGAAAATTTCTCAGCTTCAAACCTTATTGGACAAGGTGGAAGTAGTTATGTATACCGTGGTCAGCTGAAGAATGGTACAAAGGTGGCAGTTAAAAGACTAAAAGGTCAAGGAGGGGTCCAAGGAGACTTCATATTTTTGACAGAGGTTGTACCAAGTCTTACAATAACAGATTTTGTTAGTTGGCGAGAGACATTGTTATAATGGTCCATGATTCTACATGATAAAAATTTTCTGTCTAGTTTTCAATGTGATTAACAATTTCTTTGTTTCGCAGATTGAGCTCCTTTCTAGACTTCATCATTGTCATCTGGTGCCTCTGCTAGGATATTGTTCAGAAATAAAAGGGAGACATGCTGAGAAGCTACTGGTATTTGAGTACATGATTAATGGCAGTTTAAGGGACTGTTTGGATGGAGTTTCTGGAAAAAATATGGATTGGGTTACTCGAGTTACAATTGCAATAGGAGCTGCAAGGGGTTTGGAATATCTCCACGAAGCAGCTGCTCCAAGAATTCTGCATAGAGATGTTAAATCGACAAACATTCTTTTGGATGAAAATTATCAAGCAAAAGTATGAGCCTTGAGTTCTACAGATGGTAGCTTATTGTGGTTTTTAATCTAAATTCCCTACTGCTTTTTTCATCGTTAAGAACTTTCAGGAATCCGCGGAAGTATATAGCAATATAGCATAATTGGTATTCATTTTTTTCAACTTAAATCACAAGGAAAAATTTAATAATCTTTTAAAATATTTATATTGCAGATAACTGATTTTGGCATGGCTAAAAACTTAAGAGCTGATGACCTCCCAAGCTGTTCAAGTTCTCCAGCAAGGATGCAAGGAACATTTGGCTATTTTGCCCCCGAGTATGCAATTGTTGGAAGAGCCTCTCTTAAGTCAGATGTCTTCAGTTTCGGGGTGGTACTCCTTGAGATTATAAGCGGTCGGCGACCTATCTATAAATCTACCGGCAAAGAGGAAAGCCTTGTCATATGGGTATTGTAAATCACCCTTACGAATTTAACATTAATTAGCATTTGTTCATATGAGGAAGGTCTTCAGTGTGGTCAACTTTGTTCCTTTACAATATCCTAAGTTTTCAAGAAGAGATATCCTAGCTTTATAACGGCTCGTAATTCATACTTCTTACTCAAAATTTTTTCAGTAGATTATGTCTCTTACATTTTCTATAATGCATCTCATCTTCTGCTTTTCCCATCCTGAATTTGCATGAACAATGAAGTATCAATTTTACAGATAATCAAACACACTGATATGGAATACACCAATTTTTTTTGTTCTAGGCTACTCCTCGCTTACAAGATAGTAGGCGAGTAATAACGGAGTTAGTTGATCCACAATTGAAAGGAAACTTTCCTGCAGAAGAGGTGCAGATAATGGCATACTTAGCAAGGGAGTGTTTGCTGTTGGATCCTGATACTAGGCCAACCATGAGTGAAGTTGTTCAAATTCTTTCGACAATATCACCAGACAAATCTAGAAGAACAAGAAACATTTCGATGGGCCTTTTTCAGGTGAGCACATTCACTATCATGCCATCGCCCCTAAATTTTTCACTGCTAAGTTTTTTCAGGTTTCTTAACATTCAAACTTTTCATTTGCATATTGAAATACTGGTTTTCAATTTATGTTTCTGTTTCTGGACATGTAAATGACATATAGGAACCAAAGGATGAAGAGAAACTGTGGCAAGCTCCGTGTAATAAAGTAGACATTGACGATAACCTTGGGGTTGGGAACAAAAATGAAGAAGTAGAAACAGTTTCAGCCAAGTATATGGAGAGTTTGGTCCTAGTGACATCAAAAGCCGAGAGCCGGCATAGATCAGATGACGAAATGGTAGACCTGACTGAGCCTCGGTTTGAATCATTTTGCATGACAAACTTAAGTTCATCTTAACTTGCATGTGGCACTAGCAGAGAAGTAAAAGATTCAAGTCTGAGGAATCTATACAGAAATAGTACAGCTCTGTTCTGATACTAGTATACTACCCTGGTCAGTGAAATTTCGGTATCATAGAGGAAGAAATATATTTTTGAGATGATAGTAAACATGTTTGTTGTATTCTTATATTGTACAGAAAAAGAAAAAAAAAGCATAGGAGACTTTGACTCTATATACACAGTAAAGGTTTTGATCACAGAAAACAAGTATCCCACATTTCTTCTGTCTATATCTATATCTGCTTTTAGGCCAAGGGTCTTAAATTAAACCAAAATTAAGGATTGTCCATATTGAAAGACATTTTTTTTTAACTCAAGGGGAGTAGTCAAATGGTACGGATTCGTTTAATTTTAACCAAATGTCGAGGTTCGAATCTTGACTTTGGGTATAGAGTAATTTTAAACTTTGGGTCAGTTGTTTCACTCATTGAGGTGTTTCAAAGCTAGTGAAGGGATTAGTCCTTGTTATTAATGACAAAAAATCAAAGACAACTTTTTTTATTTCCATGTGTATTTAATATAGATAGGCACATGTTAGATGACACTGTTTTGTGCCCTCCCTCCTGTCTCCTGAGAGCCTTCAAGGATAGACCCAACAAAATTTTATAGCTGTATCATATGTTAGTTGGGTTGTGGTTTGTGATTTTGAATCCATCTTTGAATGGTAGATGAGGATTGTGACTTAAAGTTTAGAAAGGAAACCAAAGTGCATGTGATTTTTCAGTTGAGTGGTAGAAGCAAACTCTTTTAGGTAGGTAATGGATCCACAACTTCCTCCTCCAACTCCTCCTCTTCCACCTCCACCGATGACCGCCCCACTGCTCGGTCCGGCTCCTCCCGGCGGCGGATTCTTGGATTCTTGGTATGACACTACCCCATTACTCCTTCTTGCTTTGTGTTCATTAAAACTAGAAATAGGAAATTGACTCTCATTTTGGTTTTTTGTTCATCTGGCTTTTCATTTTCATGATTTTGCAGCTTTTGGTTTCTGAGTTGCTGTGGTCTGTGTAGCTGTTGTTGTCCTCCTCTTTTTGAACCAGGGCCTCCTCCTCCTTAGTTCATCCTGCATTTTTATGTCTTACATTTCAAATTCAGAATTTTCGTTTTGTATCAGTCATGGAACTGAAAAAATGTTACTTTTTGATTTACAATGTTGCTCAGAGTTTGGTTTACTTCTTAATTGAACATTGTTGCTCAATTTTTAATCAACTTGTTTGGTGCTTTGTAATAAATTGAGACGCAAATTTGTATGCTTGAGGGAAACAGAAAATTTATATTGCTATTTAATACTACATAACGGATATAATTATAAACGGGTCCACTTTTTATTTTGGGGGTAGTTTGAAACATGTCAAATAGTAATCACTAACCAGCAACTGCAAGTTTGATTTTCGTCCACTGATATTTTGCCAAAATAAAAACAATAATCTAAATTTGCTTTTCCTTTTACTTTATATAGGCCAAATTTTATATAATTTTTTATACATTTAATTGTATTTAGAATTAGTGTATAGATATAAATATATTTTATATTAAGCGAACTCTTCTTATTTATAAAGCAAGATTTTAGAATTGTTGAAGGTAGTGATTTAGTTTTAGATTATTTTTTTTTTTTTTNGTTGAAGGTAGTGATTTAGTTTTAGATCATCTTTTTTTTTTGGCCTGATAGTTTTAGATCATCTTGAGTACGATTATTTATTGAACTGCACGAACTTTTTTTTAGGGAAAATTTATTTTTTGGTCTCTCAATTGTAGGAAAATTTGAATTAGTCCCTGAATTTTATATTATTGTCAACATTTCGGTTCTTGAATTGTAGAAAAATACGACTCAATTCCTAAATTTTACACTAACATCAACCTTTTGGTCCCTGAATTGTAAGAAAATACAAATCAGTCCCTGAATTTTACATCACAGCCAACCTTTTGATCAAGCTGTTAATCGTTGTGGATCTTTACACTACAGTCAATTCGGTGATCTTTTAGGGATCAAATTATTAGTTTACTTTTCTTTTAGTTTTGGTATTGGCAAAAGCACCTATTTCGTCCCCAAACTTTACACTTGCTCTCAATTTCGTCCACAATCTTTTTTTACTGTCAATTTCGTCCTCGATGTTTCACATTTTCGTCAGTTTTATCATTTGCTCTTACTTTAGCCAAATATTAATGACGGAATCTATGTGACTAACAATATATAATGTAAAATTGATAGAAAAAGAAATGCAAATCCTAACTCAAATTGAAAAACCAGATGCAGTTTGTCTTTAATTTATTAAAAGAAGTCAGTCAAAGGATAAAATTGACGAAAACATGAAAGATTGGGGACGAAATTGACAGCAAAAAAAAATTGGGGACGAAATTGAGAGCAAGAGTAAAGTTTGGGGACGAAATGAGTGCTGTTGTCTAAAATAGTAAAATCTTTTTTAAAACTTTTAAATAAGTTTATTAATATTAGAATTAAGCTAGATGGACTTCTTGTGTGAGGATTCACTCAGCGGCGCGAAACTCAGAAACGCAGTTTCGCCGATTGAGGAACGCCGTCGTTGGAAATGGCCGCCGGAAAAGCTTCAACGACTCCGACGACATACTCGCCATCTCCGACGACTCGGAAAACGAAAACTTCCATTTTCAATGACGATTGCGTTCGACCCGATGGCCGCGGCTTCCACCAGTGCAGGCCTGCCTGTAAGCCATCTATTTCCATACTTCCCATATGCTCGATTAATGTCATTGTCGTTCATATAAACCATTTTCTTTTTCTATTTCATGCCTTTCCTAAGTTTTGGTTTTGTTTGCTGCCGGAGGTTGTAAGTTTAGTCATGGTAGATTGAATAGGCACCTTTTTTAATGAGAGTTTGAAAGATTAAACTGATCAATTGGAATATTTACTAGGGCTTCTATGTTCTTTTTTGAATCTTTTGGTTCTGGTCTAGGAAGCATGGACACTGACACG
Source organism: Chamaecrista fasciculata (assembly GCA_003254925.1). Classification (NCBI taxonomy): domain Eukaryota; kingdom Viridiplantae; phylum Streptophyta; class Magnoliopsida; order Fabales; family Fabaceae; genus Chamaecrista; species Chamaecrista fasciculata. The sequence goes on along the minus strand of QANZ01056301.1, from coordinate 27,065 downwards.
GACACGGGACACGACACGGACACGGACACAGCGACACGCTAGACTCTCAAAATTACGCGACACGACACGGCATATATTTATATATAAAAATAATTAAATATTCATAATTTTTAATGAAAAATTTAAAAATTACAAATTTTATTCATAATATATGTCATATGTATTATTATTTTCTCTTATATGTCATGTTAAAGTCACAAAAAATTGATTTATATTTTAAAATTTATGAATATGTGTCGTGTCAGTGTCGTACGGGTGTCGGACACCGACACGTGTCCGACACGGCGACACGCCCTCAAAATGAAGTGTCCATGCTTCTTAGGTTCTGGTTAGAAAGCATTACGCTCTGCGGCGCTTTTTATATCTGCTTGGCTAATTAGGTTGCGTTGCGATATGTTTAAATAGCCTACAATTGCTTGGACACTTCATTATGTCTTATTTTAGAGAGATAGCTTGGTATATTTGATTGATATTTAGTTCCAATGTTGTCAAATATTGGATTTTCTTCTGTTCAGTTTAGTCTACTTCTGTTCCTGTCATTATTCCCTCTCATAGAATTACTGAAAAGTGCATTTTGCGGCACCAGTATGTGAGAGTCGAGGTGATATGTTGTACTTTTGATATATATACTTAATTGTTTCAATGCAAGTTTTAGCATGTCTGTGCTTTGTGGTGTGGCCAAGAGGGAGTGTCCTAAGGACTACGGCTAAATTCTTTGTTTCATATTAAGGGCTATCCCTGTGTCATTGATACAAGTTTCCAGTTTTTTTCCGGGGCGTCACAATTTGATTCATTAAAAAGGGCGGGAAAAAAGGTGGTTTCCATTTAATGTTTCGTTTTAGAGTAGTGTTTGATCCTGTGGTGGTGTTTTAGTTTAGAGACGTTGATGATTTTGTTCTATATACTGTTTGATTCTGGAAGGAATCAATAAAACAAGGTTTCTGTGTGTAGTAATGTGATGCAGGACTAAACCAAGCTTTATGAATACCTATTGAATACTATTACTCATATATCTTTAAGTTTTAGCTTTACTTTAAAATTTTATCTTTGCTTTGACATATTGATACTGTGTTGGATGCACAGCGGTTTATGGTTAATGACACCCATTTTGTTGACTTGCAGTTTTCAGGACTGGTGCTGTGAATGCTGCCTCTGGATCTGCTTATGCAGAGATTGGTAATACCAAGGTCATTGTATCTGTGTGAGTGAATCTGTCACCTCTCAAATTTGTGACTAAGTTATATCAGATTGCTGATTGTGTTTATTTTGTCATTTTCATTGTTTGGGTTGAATATATTATCTGTTTATCTGCATTCTTTAATTCAGATTTGGGCCAAGAGAGAGTAAGAAGGCAATGAAGTACAGTGATATAGGGCGTCTAAATTGCAATGTCAGCTTTACAAATTTTGCAACTCTAGACCGTGGACAGGTTTATGAAATTTTCATTGATATGCTTCTTGTGTTCTTCTACTTTGTCCAATTCACTGCTATATTTAGTAGCATTTAATATGTTAAATTTCATACGTTAGGGATTAGATCATAAAGAGTTCACCACCATGCTTCATAAAGCTTTGGAAGGTGCAATAATTTTGGAAACTTTCCCCAAGACAACTGTGGATGTCTTTGCGTTGGTGCTGGAATCTGGTGGCAGTAAGTTTATAGTTTATAATGGTGTTTCTATATGAACCATTAATACATTATATTTGGTTGTCAGGAATGTAAGGACAGGAAATATGTGGAATATTATAGATAATGAAATTTAAACTGATAATGAATTTTCTATCATTTATTTTTACTTCAATTAATTTTCATTCTCTTGCTTAATTGTGAAAGATATATATATATATATATATATTCATTTAAACGCTCTTTTTTACTTATTGGACCAGTTGTATAGACTTTGGAAACAGAATTTAGTTAACTTACTAATTTGTATTTGGTCAGTCATTTTATTATTAGTCTTCATACAAGTATATAACAACTAAATTTATTTTGTGATGGGAACTTAAATAGTATGAGATGTCTAAGTTCCACATCTAGTAGTAGGAAAATGCTTGATGGAAAGTTCTAACCTACAAAATTGGTGTTAGAGCCTGGTTTTTTGATGGCGTAGAGAGGGTTGTCTATCGAATGTTCTAACCTTTGAGGGTTCTGGTTGATGGAAGTCACTTAAGTATCTATCAAATGTTCTAACCTTTGAGGGTTCTGGTTTCCATCTTTTTTTCTTCTCAGACCCTATTTTGTGTATGTATATTACTTGCAAAGTGTACAATGGGCACAATCAGAATTCTGTTATAAGTAATCCAACTCTGGTTAAACATTTTCAAAATGTTGCCTTCAAGAACATCTTCCATTGCATTTTGTGAAGGGTAGAGGGTGTTTGGAATAATCACATTTATAACTCGGAGCAATCACGGCTGTGTAATTTATATCTTTAAGTAAATTTTTGTTCCATCTGGTTTGATTCCAATTTCCAAGCTACTATTGCCTAGTTTCTGAACTGCTAATAGTGTGTTGCTTATTTCCTAGCAGTGACAATATAGTCTTTGTGATAGGTGATCTCCCAGTCCTAATATCATGTGCTAGCCTTGCCCTGGCGGATGCCGGAATAATGATGTATGATCTTGTTGCCTCAGTTTCTGTGGTATGGATTTTGCTCAAACATGCATCCTTCTGTATTCTGTAGTTGCTCTTGGGGTGCTTATTTCTTATTGAGTTCTCTTGAATTTTTGCTTACTATATTATTGTCATCTTCTACTTCCCCCCTCTCTAATTTAGCACCTGCAAGCATTGATAAACTGTTTCATGTACATATTTTCTCTTCTGTAGCCTTAAAACCTGTTTTTGACTTATTTCTTTTTTTAAAAAAAATTATTCCAACTCACTACTTTTCTGAGTTACCAAAGTCTATGCCATTATCTCTCATGTATGTTCACATGAAAAATTCCTTTGGAAGTTGTTTCAGAACCTGGTGATGTCAGATTCCTCTTCAAAACCATTTTGACAACTAGGAAAGATCATCTTGAGGGTACTCAAATGACTTGTTAGCAGTCACGAATCATGGATTGTCTATGACATTATTTTTTCCACTATTACAAGCTGATTTTACTGCTCCAAATGACTTGTTTAGTTCCTTTTTAAAATAAAATGTCATTGCGTTGTGTTCTCAGTGCCGTCTCGATAAGAACCTTGTCATTGATCCTATTTTGGAGGAGGAGAACTGTGAAGATGGAAGCCTGATGATAACGTGCATGCCTTCTTGCTATGAAGTCTCTCAACTCACTGTTACTGGAGAATGGTCCACCCAAACGCTTAATGAGGTATGCCTATTGCCCGGCAGAGATTGAGTGTGATATATATATATATACACGCTCACACATGCAGGGAATACATTCATATAATGGATTTAAATTAGTAATTCTTTCAACATAATGGAATTTATAAGAGGAAACATAAATTAGTTTATGAAAGATACACTAGTTAACAATTCAATCCTTGAAAGTGTAGTTTATACTCTTTAGTACTTGAAAGTGTAGAACCATTCCATGATAGTCTTTTTGTCCCTAAAAGTTAGCCACTAACAAAATAAGCTTTAAGGGACCAAATTGTATTGCCTCCATAATTTTCAAAGATTAAAATGTGTAAACTATACTTTTAGGGATTGAGTTGTTAATTAGTGTATCTTTCATAGACTAATTTATATGTTTCCTCTTATAAATTCCATTATGTTGAAAGAATTACTAATTTAAATCCATTATATGAATGTATTCCCTGCATGTGTGAGC
>QANZ01056301.1:0-11649 GCA_003254925.1 Chamaecrista fasciculata | reverse complement strand
TAACATTACGTACTTTAAACTCGTCACATTTAAACTTAAATAAGAGAAATATGAATATACACACTCATAAGTTTAGAATCAGAATGAAATTAAATATATTTTGATATTTGACCAAATATTAATTATCAAAGGTTATATCTTTTATTACATGGCAAAGACAACTTAGCTACCCCCATTTCCCCCAATTAGATCAGTTGCTCCAAATAAAGTTCATCAAAGCATTCGTATCCAAATTTAATTAAAGAGGAACTTACTTTTTTCTCCTTAAATTTATATTAAGTCAATTAATTAATCTCTAAATAATTAAAATATATTATTCAATTCTTAATTATCACAATTATTAATGATTTGGTCCTTAGATTATATTCAGATATCAAAAAGTATAAATTTAATATAAATTTAAGAATCAAATAATATAATTTCAATTCATATTTAGGAACTAAAAAATATAAAATTAATTCAAATTCAAAAATTAAATACTATTGATTTAGTATAAATTTAAAAATCAAAAAGTATAAAATTAGTTCTAATTCAGGGACTAAATCATCACTAGAGACCAAATAGTAAATAGTTGAAATATTTCAATTATCAAATCGTGTATTTCAATTATTCAAAGACTAATTAATTGATTTAATGTAAATTCATGGACCAAATAATAAATTTTCTCTTAATTAAATAGAGAATTAATATTAGACAATATCCATTTTCAAGTCTATATAGTCTTTGCATTTTGACGATGAAGAAACTTCTAATCAAAGGCCTATTGATCAATAGTACGTGTGCATGCTCCTCGAAAATATTAATTAGCAACCATATTTATAACTATATAGTATATACATATACATATCTTACATATATAACGTGCATTACAAGACTCTTGAATATTAGAATTAGCAGCGAAATTGCATGCGTCGCCGACAGCACACGTAAATAAACTCACAAATTCATTAATTCAATTGCGTCCCAATTAACCCCAACACGTTTCGTACGCGTCGTTTCATTGCCAAGTCATTGAAATAAGTTGAATGAATATCTGTGTAAATTTCATCAACAATCTCTTCGTTACTTCATTTTAATTTTTTCATCATCAATATTGTAGCAACAATATAGCCTCTTAGTTACATATATAAATACTACCTTCCTATACTTCATCAATAAGCCTCAACGTGAACACATATAACACATCGCCAATTCAGTTGAATCTTGAACCTTATATATATCTAGAAAGAGAAAGAGAGAGAGAAGAATGAGTTCTCAAAGCATTAACATTCAGAAGGTTCTATACCCTACGACTAGGGCACCCCCTCAGTCTCAGGGCACATCTAAGGGTAACCCTACAAGAACCGCCACTAAAATCCCTACAATACAAAATATTTTCACTACTAGGAAATGATTTTCAGGTAAGTAATTATTATATATTCATTGGCCAAAAAAAAATTATTATATATTCATGGTCAAAGCCACATTTTAGTCCCCAAACTATAGAGTATAAATTTCGTTTTAGTTACATTCTAAACTTTTTTCTGTTCTATTTTTGTCTTTAAATTTTTTCATTTGTTCCACCATTAATTTAAAATATATTTCCGTCTGGTTTTTGTCGTTATTTTTTAGTCGTTCACCTAATCTGATGATTTTTCTTTCATATGTGTCCAAATATAATAATTGAGTTAGTAAAAAAAAAGAAAATTAATAACAAATCTATCTCCGATTTATGACTAAAAAGGAAAATTTTTCTTGTTCTCTTTATCAACTCACTTATTATGACACAATATAATGAGAAAGAAATTGTTCATCTCAACTATTTAAATTAGAGGTAATTGACGGCAACAATAAAACGAAAGCAAAATTTGGACTAATGATAGAATAAATGAGAAAGTTTAGGACCATGCAGAACAAAATTCACCTTATTATAGTCTAAAGACTAAAATGACATTTTGACCTATATTCATTCTTCTATTTATAATTAATTAATTAATTAAACATCATTTTAGTTTGATCGCTTTATAGTTTGCTTCTTGTTGAGAAACTTATATAAAATTTCTTTCTCATTTTTTTCGGTTATTGAAAAGTAATTTATTTTGCTCATTCAATTTTATCTTTGTTGTTATGCAGGCCAGGTTTAATTTATTGGTGGAACAGTGTTGGATTTCTGGTTTAATGAAGGAAGAATGGAAACAAATTTGCACACGTGCATAGATATAGGAAAAATATATGAATTAATTTAGCTATTGTATTATTTTAATTCTTTTTTTATTGTATTAATTTATTTATTGTCTTATTGAATTTCTTAGTTTGTTCGTTTTAATTAAGTGTAGTAGCTAGGCTTAGTTAATTTGTTATTGGTATTTCATTTGCTTCCAAAAAATGAAATTAACCTTCATTTGAAAGCACGTACAACTTCAATTTGTAAACTTTAAATTGAGTTTCGATTAATTTAAATTTCATATGTATTTGACTATTTGTAAAGTTTGGTGTATATACAGAATATTCATCCATTGTACCTTCAAGTATGCATGCATGTCCTCTCAACTTCTAGTCTCAAAACAAAAACATCTAATTAGAACGTACGTCAACGGAATCAATTGAGCTTAATTAAAAACATTGATATAAATGAACTTTATTTATCTTGTTTCACATGATAAGTTAATTTGGATATATATAAATCGAATAATACACGTGTAAAGTTCAGAATATACTTATTTAGGTCAAAACTTCAAATTAATCCCTAAATAATGTATAGGGTAAATTTTGTTTTGATCCTTAAAATTTTTTTGTTATGTTTTGATTCTTAAAATTTCTCACTTGTAATTCTATCATTAATTAGTACCTAATACTACCTAGACAATTTTCGTCAAATTGTTTTAATATTTTTCTTATCTTCTCTCTCTCTCTCTCCTCCATCACACATTCTCACTCTCTTCCTTGATCTCCAATTGTTTAATTTCTCTCCCATCTCTCTCTTTTTTTTCTCTAATCGGTCCCTACGTTGAGAGGGAGCAATGAGATTGAGATCCGAGGGATGTGATTAGATTGAGATTGTCATCATCAGTCATTAATAATTGTTGGCATCAAGGGAAGAGAGAGAGGATAGAGAAATAAAGTTGGGATTGGGAATCCCTATATTTGATCTCTATATTTTTTATGCATTTTAATTAGAGAGATAAAATGAGAGGTAGTTTCACTTTTTCTCTCTCTATCTCTTTTTTATCTCTCTAAAATGTACCAAAAATATAAAATGTAACAATGTAGATGATTTACTTTCATAAAGTAGTTGAAGAGAGGGAAAGAAACAAGAATAGAGTTTTGGAGGGAGAAGAGAGAGAGAGGGTATTAAAATAACGAGGATTTTTTTTAATTGAAATAATTGGACGAAAATAATATAATAAAATAAGTAGGAAATTTTAAGGATTAAAATAGAATAAGAAAATTATGAAGATTAAAATGGAACTCACCTTTAATTAGAGGTCAATTTGAAATTTTGACTACTTATTAATTAATATTTAATATTATTTAATTAACGTACTTGTAACTACGAAATCACTATATGTACTTAACTACCAAGTACGAATCCTAGCTAACTCAAGCTATACTAAACTAATATATACTTGATTATATTAGTTGAAAACCGTGCATGCATCCATATATATATTATAGGCTTAAGTGCAATTTTGGTCCCCTAACTATTGCAAAGGTCTCAATTTGGTCCCTTAACTTTTTTTGTTGCAATTTTGGTCCCTTAACTTTCGCAAAGGTCTCAATTTGGTCCCCTAACTTTTTTTGTTGCAATTTTGGTCCCTTAACTTTCTCAAAGGTCTCAATTTGGTCCCCTAACTTTCGCAAAGGTCTCAATTTGGTCCCCTAACTTTTTTTGTTGCAATTTTGATCCCCTAACTCTTGAAAACGTTTCACTATTGGTCTCAAGTGCACCAACAAGTCATGAAAACGTCTTCGCATAATGGTCCTTTTTTAATCCATTTCACCCATATTTGTCACGTCATTGGCCAACTCAGTCTGCCAGATCGGCACTAACGGCAGATAATGGATGGAAAAAGTGCACTTGGGACCAACAGTGAGACACTTTCAAATGTTAGGGGACCAAAAGTGCAACAAAAAAAGTTAGGGGACCAAATTGAGACCTTTACGAAAGTTACGGGACCAAAATTGCAACAAAAAAAGTTAGGGGACCAAATTGAGACCTTTGCGAAAGTTAAGGGACCAAAATTGCACTTAGACCTATATTATATATAGATCGATGCTGTAATTTGTACTAACTTAAGACTTTAAAATCTTAGCTAAAAAATACTCTATCCGGTTCTATATATCTAATGTTTAAGGTAAATGCACACAGATTAAGGAAATGATTAGTTCACCTAAAATGAAGAGAAAAATGAGATAAAAAGACTAAACTATCCTTATTAAATTACTTGGGAAATGTTTATTTATTTATGACTCTACTATATATAATAGGGGTAGAATAATAAAAAAAATAATTAATGTTCTCTTGAATTTGTAAAACATCAGATATTTTGGAACAAAAAAGTTATCCAAAACATTAGATATATAGAACCGGAAGGAGTATTTAACTGCTAAATTAAACTCTAACATTAAGCCATTAGCAGTTTAGCATTGATATTAGTTTACAAAAGGACTTTTTCTCTATGAAGCATGAACACTTCATTTTGAGTGCGTGTGGCCGTATCAGGCACATCTCTGTGTCCGACATCCGTACGACACTCATAAGCCACATATTCATAAATTTCAAAAAATTAAATAAAGGCCAAAGACCATTTCGTGCCCCTAACATTTGCAGTGATTTTCAGTTATGCCTCTAACGTTTCATTTGTGTCAATTGTGCCCCCAATGTGAAACGTTAGTTTCAATTATGCCCCCAATTTTACTCGTGTGTCAAATTTTTGTTCTGAATTGAATATGTGGCAAGATGACTGGATAAATAAAACATCCCTGATTTATTTTTTATCCACCATGACATTTCCTACTTATTTTTTATCCACCATGACATTTCCTACGTGGATTTACATTCTCTAAACCAAAAAATTACTACCCTAAAATTTTTTTGACATGTTTATCTTCATCTTCACAAGCCTTATACCACGTAGGAAATGCCATGGTGGATAAAAAATAAATCAGGGATGTTTTATTTATCCAGTCGTCTTTCCATATATTCAATTCAAAACAAAAAATTGACACACAAGTAAATAAAAATTGACACATCAGCATTGAGTCAAAATTGGGGGCATAATTGAAACTAACGTTTCACATTGGGGACACAACTGACACAAATGAAACATTAAGGGCATAATTGAAAATCACCGCAAACGTTAGGGGCACGAAAGGGTCTTTTGCCTAAAATCAATTTTTGTGACTTTAACATAGCAAACAATAAAAAATAATGACACGTACATATGACATATATTATGAATAGATTTTATAATTTTAAAGTTTTCATCAAAATTTATAGATTTTTAATTATTTATATATATAAATATATGTCGTATCGTGTCGTGTAAGTTTAAGAATTTGACATGCCAGTGTGTTTGTGTCTGTGTCGTGTCCTGTATCCATGTTAGTGTCTATACTTCATAGCTGTTTCTGCATGAGTTTTTTTTTTGGCAAAAGTTCTGAATAAATAATACTATATTCTTTCATATATAATTAAAGATTAAAGTCTAAACTTTTGCAAAGTATAATAACTAATTAAAAAATTAAAAGTTTTATCTTAGATCGAAGACGCGTATGTAACAGATGATCAATGTTCAAATTATGCTTCTAATGAATCAAAAGGTCCTTTTAACACGTGCCCTTAGGACATATGTTAAGATTTTTTTTAATTGGTCAAGTAAGTTTTTAAACATTAAAAGATTATCTTCTAAATAAATTTTCATAGATTTCAAGATATGAGATGCTCTACTAACCAATCAGAAGAAATCTTAACATGTGCCCTTATAACACATGTTACATGTTAGATAAATTCGAATCAAAATTATATATATATATATATATAGTGTGTGTGTGTGTGTGTTGTGCAACTGAAAATATAGACATGGCCGGGAAACTTTTAAGATGTCAACCCCTGTTAGGAAATTTATCCAAAATTTAATACAACGATCGAGAACATTCCACAAACTATAACGAAATCACCAACTAACAACCCGGAAACTAACAGTTCAATAATTTCATTTCACCTTCCTTTTATTATTATTGTTTCCTTTTCAACTACTCTTTTAGCTAGCCAGCATCCAAATTAAACCGCAAAAAAAAAAAAGCCTTTTAGGCTTTATTTAAGAGTTAATAATAAAATTAAAATCAACTAGTACAGTAGTTTTGACTTTATACATATATAATATTTTTTGCAATACATATTCCAATTTCCTTTTAATTTCTGTCAACGAAGTCTATATATACCAAAAAGTGTTGAGGTTTGAAGTTTGATGAAGAAGAATTGAAGTCACACACGGTGAAAGAATACCAGCTTGCCCCACAAAGCCAAGTCATCAACCTTGGAAAAGGTCAAAAAGTCAAAACTTTCCATGACACTTAGGGAAGAATAGATATTTTAAATAGAAAGAATTTAAATTTCACTTCTAACATGAATAAATATCAAATTTAATTATTATTTAAAAATTTCTATATAATTTTTAGAGAGAGGAATCAAACAGGTACTAAATCTTTGTACTTATACTTAGAATTAGGAGTATGTATTCTTAACCAATTGTTAGAGATTATTTTCACGGAGAAGTTTTATCAATGTCAACAAAGTTTTCTTTTATTTTTGAATAAATTAAAAATTTTATGTTTGAAAGATTACTAAGTTAACTATTTAATCCCTAAAATATTAAAATACATAATTTAATTTCTGAAAGAATTCAATAATATATAATATAGTTAGTCCCTTAAAGAACTAAATGATATATTCTTTTAGTCCAAGAAAATGACTAATAAATATACCATTTGTTTTTTCATAAATTAAATTGTACAATATTTAAAATTTTCAAGAATTGAATTAGATCAAATTAGAGGTCCACAGATCGAATTACCAGTAGTTAATTTACTCTTTTTTGTTCCCTTCATATAGATGATCTAATTTGAATTCCAGACATTGTGTTTAAAAGTTCTAATAACTTCCAACTATACTAGAATTTACTAGTAAATATGGTGTATTAATTTTGAACAAGCGTCAATATTGTGTGAACGTGAGTTGCAATGCAAGATTGGAGTAATAGAAATGGCAGCGAAAATGAAGTCGTCATGGAAAACTACCACGGAAATGCAATTTTATGAATGAATCTTGCACCCCAATTTACACCAACACGTATATACACATACGCGGCTTTTAATTTCAAAGTCGTCATTTAAAAAAAAACAAAAAGGAAAAACATGAAGAATTTCTCTGTAAATTTCATCAACAATCACTTCTTTCTTCTCATACATTCATATAATTAAGAAGAAGCATGCATTAATTAATTAACAAGGTACGTAGTAGCCTCTTATATCAATCTATAAATACCTTCATATTCATACAATATGCTTCATCAACAAGCTAGATAACTTCAACATTAACACACCCATTTCTAGAGAGAGAAAAACAAGAGAGAGAGAGAGAAGAATATAATGAGTTCTCAAAGCATTAACATTCAGAAGGTGCTATACCCTACGACTAGGGCACCCCCTCAATCTCATGGCACATCCAATGGTAACGCTACAAGAACCGTCACTAAAATCCCAAAAATACAGAATATATTTTCCACTACTAGGAAATGATGATTCTCATTTTCTTCTCATCCATTAATTCGATGTATATATAGGTACGTAAGTAATTCATTTGATTCCTGACAAGAAAATTATATATATATATATATATATATTTTCAAACTGAATTATATAATTTACTTGATTTGATTTCATTTTCATGCAGATTTATATTGGACTTCTGGTTAATTTGACGAAGGAAGAATGGAATAAGAAAGCTTACACACAGATATATATATTTACAATGGAAAATATATAATTGAGTTGTTTTATTAATATTGAATTTGTTTTTCATTCATTTCAAGTCTAGCTAGGTTTAGGGCCAGTTAGGTATTGTTTTTTGTATTTTAAAGAATAAAGTTTGGTAAACGGAATATCTGAATATGTAAGAAATTGTTGTTGTAATTTGGTTAATGCATGATGTATTGGCATATAAGTGTTTTAATTTTTATTTATTTAGATAATTTGTTGTAAATAGAGTTCAGATTTGAAATTATTTAAATATATATATGTAACAATTATTTCTTTCTTGATAATAACTTTTATAAAAATATGTAGGGGCAAAGAATATGTTTCTTGTAAGATCATCTGGTAATAAAAGAGTTTTGACTATATAAAATAGTCAGATGCATATTCATAATAACAAGGACTTAGCAAAGAAGTGAAATAAAAGGAAATTAAAATACTCAAACACCTCATACGTTGCTTTTCTTTGAATCTGTCATAGTCTCCATTGTTGTCATGGGATCGTCCAGAGCCTTCTCATCTTTATCCTCCTTGATCTCTTTATGGCTTGAAGGGAGCTCAGAATTTTGCTAAACAGAAAAATGATTAATAAGCTAAAAGCAATACGTACTAATAGTATCTTTTTCGTGATTTCATTCTATTGGAAATAATCGTAATGCTGGTCAATGAATAAATTAAGATGTTGCAATTTTTCTTAAAAAGATAAAAATTAAAATACTAAATAAATAATATGAAATTTATTTGTTATATGTAGGGTGTGTATTTGGAAGCTATATAGAAACCAATTAATGGTAAGGAATAATTAAATTAGAGACACTGTCTACTAATATATATATTCAAGTTTAAACTTCTCTCCACATGTGTGTATAAAGGTTTGGCCAATTGTATGAATACAAAATACAAGAGGAAGAAATTAATGGAGTAGTAAAAAAATTCTGTGTTGGGATCTTGTGCGGTTAATTGTCATTAATGTAAGTGTTAATTTCATTCCATTGGGAATAATTAAATGGATGATAGTAAAGCTGTCCAATGAATAAATTAAGATGTTGCAATTAATCTTAAAAATATAAAAATTAAAATAATAAATAAAAAAAATGAAATTCATTTGTTATATGTAGGGTGTGTAGTTGGAAGCTCTATAGAATACGATTAATGGTAAGGGATAATTCAATTGGAGACTCTATCTACTAATATATATATATATATATTCAATTTGGAGACTTTGTCCACTTGGGTGTATAAGGATTTGGCCAATTGTATGAATACAAAATACAAGAGGAAGGAATTAATGGAGTAGTAAAAATTTTGTATGCACGGAAGAAAAAATAAAAAACATGATAGTTGGCTAATTAAATGACACGCTATATTCTTGGAACGTTTGTGATTTACTAATGTTGAGAAATGCTATTTATTTATTTATTATGGTCAGGATTGGAATTCTGTTTATAGATATATGGTATGGATATGATAATTCGATTTTACTCATTTGTGTAGTTTCAATTTAAGTGATTATAATACTTTTTTGTTAAGAGATTGTTTTGTTTAAATTGAAACATTTTAATTACTGGTTAGTTGTTAATTAGAAGCATATTTTTTTTAATTGGGAATCTCTTTTGATAGTGAGTTTTATTTTATCATGGCACATAATAATGTATTGATGGGGAAGAGATGTGGAATGCATATTTGATATTAAGTATTAAACCATTGGGGTAATTTTTTTTTTTTTTTGTGATTGGAGTGTTATTAGTGATCGAGTAATGTGAAAATTGGGTTTGATCTTTGGTGACTTTTATTTAATGAATAGTTGATTAACATTTGAAATGCAAATGTTAAATCTAGACTATAGAAAATTCAAGTTTCACTGTAAAATTATAGGCATTCTTGCTCATTTAAGGAGTAAGATGGTGTTTGAGTATAAATTTGGGGGCTGGATTTCTTAAGAGGGAAGAATGTGATATCCCGAAATTTAAAAAAAATTGATTTAGAAATTTAAGGCAAGTAGTATATAAAATGAAATTTTAAAAGTTATATTTGGAATCTAGATGATTTTCTAGGTTTGTGATAAAAATTTGGGAACAAATGATAAAAAATATAGGCAAAAGACTTATTGGTGCCCTAACGTTTGGAGTCAGTTTCAATTATACCCTTAACTTTTGTTTTGTGTCAGTTATGCCCCTCACGTTTCACATTGTTGTCAATTATACCCTAACCTCAATTTTTTTGGGCCAAAGTCCTATTTTGGTCTCTCAAGTTTGCTCAAAGTTTCGTTTTTGTCCCTCAACTCAAAGTCCTTCATATACAGCAGCCCCGATGGCTACGAAAACTCCTAATCCAAGATTTTTTTTGACCTCCTGAGTTCAATGACGACCTTCATTTTGCGAAAAAAATGATTGACAAGCCGTCGAAAAGTTACACAATCACCGAAAATCATATTTCCAGTCATTTGCTCGCAAAATGCAGGACACCATTGAACTCAGGAGGTAAAAAAACCTTGGATTAAGAGTTTTCGTAGTCGTCGGGGTCGCCATGTATGAAGGACTTTGAGCTAAGAGACCAAAACGAAACTTTGAGCAAACTTGAAGGACCAAAATAGGACTTTGGCCCAAAAAAATTGAAGTTAGGGTATAATTGGCAATAATGTGAAATATTGGGGACATAACTGACACAAAACAAACATTGGGGACATAACTAAAACTGACCTCAAACGTTAGGAACACCAACACCAACAAGTCTTTTGTCAAAATATATGATTCAAATATTCTATTTTTGACATGTGATATTTTTTAGTAATAAAATAATAACTGATAAAGTTAGATTTTTTTTTTTAAAAAAATATTTATCTTGAATATATTTTTCACAATAAATCTAATGATATAATTTTTTTTTTTAAAAAAAAACTCATTTTCAAATAATATAAGATATATATATATATGCTGCCAAGATTGCCTAAACTTTTTAATCAAAATAGCTAAGGGGGCCGGATTTTTAAAATATCACATCTTGGCATATATATGAGTATATAAAATAGCTATATATATATGTGCGGTAGATATATACACGTGTCAGTTTCTAATTGGTCCCTGCCGCACAGCACTTGATGCTGGACAGCAGAGGATCCCTCTCCCCTCAAAGCAGAGTTATAATTGAATAGATGTATAATGAACAATACATCCTCTAAATGGACAAGCAAAGTCACGATGCTTGGGTGAGAAGAGTTTGATGAAGCAAAGTATCCACTCATCAATAGTTACGTCCTTCAATTATTTTTTATGGCTTTAATCAAACAATCATTCGCTTAATCACTATCAACATTTACATCCACGACACCAACTCCTTTGAGATGAAATGTGTGAAGAACAAGACTCAAAGCGTGAGATCAAATATATATGTTCCGTCGCCCCCCACGCTGCTCTAAAGCATTTTTGTTTTTCTAGGTTTCATAGTGTCAAGTTTTGGTCAAACCATTTTTTTTAAAGTTCCGTTTATGTTATTATTATATTTTGCAAAAATTTAAATTGTAAATCATGGCAAAGACAACAAACATTAAAAATTCAAGAAAATCTTGGTATGAAGCGCGCTTGCAAAGTATATTTCTTGTGATAAGAAGAATATAGAATGATTCAGGCACAAAAAAAA